>CM021102.1:476616766-476870810 GCA_007115665.2 Sequoiadendron giganteum
AGGTGAACCAGCAAACCCAGCAGTAGAACGTCCATCAGAGCTTCCGAAGGAGTCAGTTGTTGCCTTAGAGGATTTGAAGAAAATGGAAATGGAGGCAGACAAGTGGGTTAGCCGTGTTCATACTGAGACAGGGAAATTCATGGAGGACCTCACCGATGCTTATCGACAGGCCTCAAGTATTTTGGCACGGATGGATATAGTAGATCAGGCCTGGGGTGATACTCGCATCTATCAAACGAAGACTGTACTTCGTTTGGGGGCTTTGATGCATATACCTCTAGAAACCTTGGTGGATGGAGGTGTAATTCAGAGAGGTGATAGGTATGATTTCACCAGTTGGTACTCCTCGGTAGTCACAGGCCGTGGATTTCACGACGCAGCAAGGGCAGATTCAGCTAAAGTGAGGAAAGCAATGGGCAACATCTTGGGGGGAGTCCTCAATACATTAGAAGCCATATTTGCTAGAAAGTTGGTCCCAGAGGAGATAACTGCTGATGGCTTGAAAAGTAGACTGCCTCCATTCTTCTCAGCTGCGAGGTCACTTGTCCTGGATGACTTTGAGAATGTCTCCACGTTCTCTAGTATAATTCAACATACCCAGGACGCCTTAGTGACATGGAAGAAATCTTACACCAGATACGGACAGACGGTAGCAGTCTTGGAGTTCCAGCTCAACCATATTCCACCGATCTCTGCACAGGAGGTTGAAGCAGTATTGGCCCGGTTGATCGAGTTTGCTATCCGGGAGAAGGCCAGTGGGAACGCTCTCATGGATGAGGATCTTCTTGATGGTGATAGTGGGCATTAATTGCTCATTATGATTCCTGCAGGGGAGTGGAGAATATTCTGTGCATTCATTGCCCACTCCTCTCTGTGGCGGTTTTTAGGGCAGAAACCCTAATCAGGGCATAGGTGGCTCGATCTGAGCCCTTCATTGTAATTCGATCTAAACCGTCCACTGAATTGGACTTATTATAAAAGGGGCATCCCCCCTCATTTGTAAGATATTAGATAGAGATTAGAATTGGAATTGGATCAGAGCTAGAGAGTAGAAGGCATATAGCATTTAGCTTAGAAGTTAGCTTTAGATTGAGGAGGGAAGAAAACTTTCCTTTGAAAGTTTTGTAAAAGGTTGTTGTGAACACTTTTCATAATACAAAGAGTTTCATTGCTTGGTGATTTCTTCTTTGTTATGAGTAGCTAGCAAGGCCATTTCGTCTTTCCAATTCAAGGTAGATAGAGTAAAATAGATTTTTTTTTATTTCATGCAAGTGGTTGTTAGCTGTGGAATGTGGTGTTTCATTTGAGCAAGTCTTCTCGTCCATACCACTAGCGGACTGGCTGACGGTGAGTTCGCCTTGCGTGGTCAACTGGAGTAATAGCGCTTAACTTCGATTGTGACTCATATGTCCATATGCATCGTTGTGATGGTATGAACATGTTGTGTCATGGTTTGAATATTTTCTCATCCTTTGAAGATTGCACCAACTTTGTGGAAGTTGTCCGGAGGGAGGCAAAGCGGAGTCTGGTTTGAAGATTGTTCGAATTGATCTTTACATTCCACCCTTTAGGAGTAGATTGTAGAATTCCTATCCCTATCCCCTTTAAATTCTGCATTTTCCGAGTCAGTCTAGATACCAGAACAATATTGCCAAATCATTCATGTCCTAATTGCTTCACAGAATCGAACAACTACGTAAGTCCCCTTGAAATAACCAGCAAAACACATCAACCAACTGAGTCTATTCGCGATAAAAGGAACCTTGGAGTCGAACACATGAACTTTCAAGCAATCTTAGCATGTGGGACACTATGATCAAGAGAGAATAGGGTGACCATTGGACAACTTTATTCTGTGCTGGCGTTGTCATAAAAAGCACGTCAACACTACCTTTGATATTCTTTGTTGCACTCTTTGTTGAAGAGTCCTTGCTATGTGCATTGTGAATGCATCATTCACCCGTTTGTAGCTGGCAGTGCTAGTTAAATGCAACTGTGGACAAGCCTCGTAGATCTTGAACTGTTCAGGGCCACACTCAATTGGCTCGTTGTAAGTTATTCATCGGTACTTGGTGATTCGAGCAAACATGTACACTACATACGAGCTCATGTAGAATGTCTTTGTTCTCCTCAAGCTCTTGAACTGCTCATCTATCTTGTCACTTATCATTTTGGCCCAATCAACACACTCCTTCCCTTCCACTATGATCCCGATGTAATAAAACAACCAAGGCTCGAAGATGAATGCTTGTGGACTTCCATTCACCCGGCTAAGCATCATTATAAGATCGCAGTATTCCTGCTTCACATCCTCAGCAATAATTTGTTTTGGAAGCTTGGTGCGAGGATGTTTAGGCCTCTACATCCAGACTGTATTAATAACACCAACACATCTCTCAAAAGTGGAGGCATACATTCTATCGGCTCTATCTTTTGTCTTGTATATCATCCTCTTAGAAGTGGGAATCCCGAACGCTTCTCCACTAGTATCGGGCGTGAAGTTGGCAAACAATTTTCCATCTGGAGAAATAATCGTCCTTCGTTCAGCCTTGTAGCGATTTGCGCACTCCATGATCAACTCCAGACATTGTATTGCTGGTGGAAAACCAGAAGCTGCATAGATCCCACTCTTCATTATCTAGTGTGTTGTGACTGATGGTGGATGACCTTCTAGCCCATACATTCTCGCTCTGAATGCCCCCAGATTAAATGAACCAAGGTTGGTATCATTCAATCCCGCCAATTTCGAAGTGAACTTTGACTCCAGAATTAATGGTTTGGCGAGCTTCTTAATCACTGCCTGTCGGGATGCACTTGCCTTGCTCGCCTTAGCATTTGTAGCTCTATTTGCACCCTTGCTTGTTCCTGCAACATCTCCTATTCTTGCTTCAGCCATCTGCAAAATAAAATAAAATCACTTCGAGATGGCTGCAATATGGAGTTAGATTTGAAAACAATATCCTTCAACATAAAATTTTCTAACTCCAAACCTCAAACTTTTAAATTCTCTGAACTTGATACTTTCAGCAATGTGGCTTCTGGCACTTGAAAGAAATTCGCACCAACTGGATACTTTTAGCACTTAGAAAAATATCACTTCAGCACTTCAACTTCGAAAATTTTACTTCAGCTCTTTGATTCTTAGCACTTAGAAAATTTCTCACCAGCAATACTTCAGCACTTCGATTCTCAACACTTAGAAAAATAAATTACTTTCAGCACTCAACTCTCGACATTTAGGAAGAATATCACCAGCTTGATACCTTCAACAACTTCAAGAATTTTTTCTCTCCAACAACCTCTCAACTTCTCAAGAAACTCGCAACCTCTCAAGAATATACTTCACACTTCAACAAACTCGCACGTGCAAATGGTGAGAAGAAGTGAGAAACTTCGTTGCTTAAATAATTGTGCTAGAGAATCTTGCCAATTTGTGCGAGAGTCAATTTTAGCAGTTTCATTAATTCTCCACTCCCACTACTTAGAAATCTTCTAATTCTACCGAAGTGGTGGGCGAGTTGTCACCCAACCGTCATAGCATTTTCCCAGAATGATGATTCTTTCCTTTGCAGAATTTAAAAATTTCCCTCCAAACTGCCAGTTAACACCTCGTTAATTAAATCATTCACATTTTCATTCATTTAAATCCAACTTAAAATTCAACGAGGAAATTAAAATAATTTCCAACCCATTAACATCTCCAACATTAAATTTGATTTCCATGATATTTGCCTTAGACAATTTTAATCCTCCTCAAAATATTTAACCTCGTTGATTTAAAATCACTCGCCAAATTAATCCGTTCTTGAAATTTAATTCCCCTTAGGAAATAATCAAAGGCCACTTAGAAAATATTTCCCTTCATAAAAATATTAATATCCCTTTAGAAAAATAATTTCCTACTTCATTTATTCATGGGTGCACTTGAAGGGGGTTATTTAATTTATCACTTTACCCATTAAAAGCATCACTAACGTTCATATCAACCCCTTTGGAAATCTTTCACAACTTACCCCATGGGCGCATTTTGACCTTGAGTGATTCTATTTTCCCACACTTAGAACATTTTCCCACTTTATAATCCTTGCTTGGGCGCATATGAAGGTGTCTAGAGTCATTTTCCAATAATTCAAGTCATTAGACCTCACTTCCTTTAAGGGCGCATTTGGAGAGGTCAACTTCTATTTTACATGCCTTAGAAATTTTCTTCAACCTCATGTTACCTTGGGCGCATTTTGCCCCCTTGGCCTGTTTTTTACTTCATGCCTTAGACATTTTTTTAAGGCATCATCATCTCCCTTGGGCGCATTTGAGCCCATGGTACTTTCTTTCACGCTTTAGAAACTTTTTACACCTCCACTCACCTTGAGGATGCATTTACTAGGCTGAGCTTCCATTTTTGTCGCCTTAAAAAAAATATTTCATTGCTTTTGGCTTGGGCGCATTCAAGGTGGTCTCTTCAAGTTTCGACGCCTTAGAAACTTTCATAGTCTTCTTCTTCATGGTGGGCGCATTTAGGGGGTCAAGCTTTTGTTTTATGCCTTAGGCATTTTTTTCATGTGTCTACCCCTTCATCCCCTTGGGCGCATTTGAGCGTATCTACTCTCATTGCCAATTCCTTAGAATATTCTCTTCACCCAACTCTTCCCTTGGGTGCATTTCACATGGTGAGCTCTTGATATGAGAGTGCATTTCACCCCTTCAACTTTTAATTTTCAATGCCTTAGGTGGATTTGCTCTTCTAGCAACCTTGGGCGAATTTAGCATGGTGGGCTCCAAGTTGAGGTCGCATTTAGTATGGTGGGCTTTCATTTCGTGCCTTAAAAATTCTTCAAGGCTCTTTACTCCAAGGTGGGCGCATATGACATGATGTGCTTTCATTTGAGGGCGCATTTCACAGGGTGAAATTTCATCTTGAGGGCGCATTTCATCCCTCATGCTTTTGTTTCTATGCCTTAGCATTTTCCAACGACTTCACCAATCTCTTCAAGGGTGCATTTAGCTAGGGTGCATATGGGAGGTGGCACTTTCATTTCCATTGCCTTAAACGTTTTCAAGCCTGGCCTCACAAGGTGGGCACATTTGAGGACGCATATGAGAGTACCTACTTCCATTTCAATACTTAGAAATTTTCATCATCCAAACTCCTTCCTTGGGCGCATTTCACATGGTGAGCTCATTCTGGTGACTTGCTTATGTCTAAACACTTAGCCCATTTTGTAACTGGTTCGCCCTAGCTTTCTATTTTTAGTAAGTCTGTGAATTTTTGTCCTCTGCTACTCCTGCCAACTTGAAACTTGCTCCACATGATCCTCAAGGGTTAAGTGACTTGTTCATACCTGTCATCCAAGCTCACCTGCTATTTTTAGCCCCCTTGCTATTTTTAGTAAGCCCTTAATTTCCTTGACTTTTGTAGCTTCGTTTGACTTGAAATTTGCCGAGCATGATCCTCATGATTTGTTTGACCTGTTCACACCTGCCTCTCATGCTGACCTGCTATTTTTTAGCCTTGCTCTAGAGGTGACTTACTATAAATAGTAAGTGGTCGGACTGTGCCCAAATTTTACCAGTAGACTGTTTGAAGGATGTTGATCGTGATGGGATACATCAGTTTTTCATTTTTCCCAAGTTTTGCCCTTCTTTTTAGGCACCAAAGTAGGAAACCCTAATCTGACTTGCATGTGCCTCGAATGACCCCCGTTGGACTCCATTTTTGTTGCATGTTGCTATGTTCATGAATCTGAAGTGTCGGGACTGCCTAGAGTGAACCTGCTAAAAATAGTAAGTGATTGAAAAGTGATCAATCCGCTGCCAAATGCATTTGCATGTCACACTGCCCAAGAGATCTCAAAAAATCCAAAAAAACCTAGTAAACTGATCTGCATGCGAGTACTGGCTAAAAATAGTAAGTCCTTGAAAAATGACCAACTCTACTTGCATGTCACATCGTTGCGAAGCTCTCGAAAAACCCATAAAGAATATTCTAACATGCATTGAAAAATCCTGCATGCAAACCCTGAAAAAGTGTCTTTGAAGCCGAACTGCTAAAAAATTTTGCGTGCAGGCACTTTGAAGCACCCTGAATATGGTGAAGCAGTGGAA
Source organism: Sequoiadendron giganteum (assembly GCA_007115665.2). NCBI lineage: Eukaryota > Viridiplantae > Streptophyta > Pinopsida > Cupressales > Cupressaceae > Sequoiadendron > Sequoiadendron giganteum. The sequence goes on from CM021102.1 coordinate 476,622,869, forward strand.
ATTCCAAAATCCTGAGGAAAAGATCCCAAATTGAGTACTTACTAAAAATAGTAAGTTGTCGAAACTCAGTGAAAATTTGATGGGATCCTGCCTAAAGCATCGTGATTGTAGTACCAAGCTTAGATTTAATTTTTCCAACTTGATTTGACCTCCAATAAGCCTGAAGAATGAAAACCCTAATTTCACACTTAGCCAAAATTTCCAATCAGGTCAAATCATGGGACATCCACGGAAGGACAAAAAGATCAGAGAGAGACAAAAAACCAAAGCCAAAAGATCAGAATGGAGCAAAAATTAGGGGGTACCCATTTTGAATGGGGTGATGTGTGGAAAGGTAACAACAAGATGTTACGGAGACACAAAGTTCTTTAGAGGAGTATCAGTGCTCCAGATGGTGATGCTATCAACAACCTTGTGGAGGGGTTAATTGCTCGAGACTACAGCTAGTGAACTATAGATCAGGACATCCCACCCTTTCAGGATAGACATTAGAAACAGGAGTTAAACTTGACTCCTCTTTCCAAGTTAACTCGCTGTCCCACAGATCATGGCATGTCTATTTTGGAGTCTTCTATGTACAGTTGGAGTTCTCATTTAGTTTTCAGTTTCAGTTAACTGATGTTAGTTATCAGTTGAGTTTCATTTCAATAAGGATTTGCACGTCCATTTATTTTTAGTTCAGTTAACTAATGTTATTTTTCCAATTAACTGCTAGGTTGCATACAGTTAAACTTAGAAAATAAAATCTTGCATGCTTGTAAGATTGAGTGTAAACTCAAGGAGATTTTAGGGTTCCCTACTCCTTGAAGTTCTATAAATAAGAGCACCCTTGCTCATTTGTAATTAACTTTTGCGTGTGATAGCATACATGTTGATCCCAATTTTCCTATAGTATTGCTATTCAGTATCTGTTCAAGAACTTTTATTGTGATAATAAATTGTTGAGCCGCCTTACCAAAATGTTATTATTCTGTACTTGTTCACTTTTCTCAATATAATACTGGTTGATCGTTTATTTGTGTGATAGGTCCTTGAAACAGTTTGTTGTCCTCAGTTATATTTGTTTCTAATAAGCTTGTTTCATATCTACACCTCGGATAGGAGTCCCTCCTCCTTGGGAATTTAGAGATAAATTTTATCGTGTGATGTTATTAATAATCTTTGTTTCATATCTACACCTTGGATAGGAGTCCCTCCTCCTTGGGAATTTAGAGATAAATTTTATAGCATGATGTTGTTATTAATAATCTTTGTTTCATAACTACACCTCAAACAGGAGCCCCTCCTCCTTGGGAATTTAGAGATATAGATTGTCTATTGATGTTATTTACAATAACCTTTATTTCAGCCTACGCCTCAGATAGGTGTCCCGCCTCCTTGGAGATCCTAACTTAAAGTTTATCGTCTAAACATTCCTTGCTCCTAAGTCCTCATGCTCTATTTCTCTTGAGGAGATAGGATAGATTAAAGCATTAAGTTAGTTGTAGTTAAGATTTGCAAAACCAGAGAAAAACCTTAGCTGCAATGTATTGGTTTCTTTAACTTTGTGCCTCTTCCAGCTGAGTCAAAAAGATAGGATTTAGATCATTTACTTTTTCACGCATATCAGCAAAAGAGGGAGCTCCACCTCCTAATTTGAAGAGCAGTCATTACGCACTATGCATAGTTGTTTGTTGCCAATACGCACTCCAAAGGTGCCAATTGTAACGCCAACAGTTTTTTGGCACCCATCGTGGGGCATGAAGGAAAGAAAAGCTTCAAGCTTTTATGTCACAGGAATGACCATCTAGCATCCTACTGCTCTATTTCAACAACCAGGACTCACTTCAGCTATCATACAGCCAAACTTTGTGTTAATTCAAGGCGAGCAATCAAACATCACCAGTAGCCTACGAAGTTTTATATTTGATAATCATGCATCATCTACTCAATGGACGAATGTAGCTACTACTCTAGACAAAGAAGAAGGGCGGATCTTGCAACCGGTAGACCAGTTTTGCCACCACCCGCATGGGAATAAAGCATCTTGGCTCACCTAGTATACACGAGAAGGAGAAATAATCCTCTCTTTCAAGAAGAGTTGATCTTTCAAGAGGTTCTTGAGCATTTCCTAGAAGGACCTGAAGAAGAATCTCCAACCCCAGTTGAAGCAATGGGCGATAACAACAACAACAATAACAACAATGGCAACGGCCGAAATGGAAGAAATGTAAGACGTCCAACCACATTACCTTGGGGAGATAACATCAAACCATTATCCTTAGTAGGACACCATGAGCTGCCCAAGGGATCGTGAAAGCATTTCCCTCGATTCCACGGCGATGGAGCATGACACCCTGATGAACACATCTCAACATTCATAGTGGCTTGTTCCATTTTGCATGTTTCACATGACGAAATCGCCGTTTGTCTCTTTGTTGAGACTCTGGAGAATAACACTGCAGACCGGTTCAATCATCTTGAACCAGGCATTATTACAAGTTGGGTAGTCATGAGTGAAAGATTATTGGCGAGATTCAAGCCTGTTGAGGATAGCCACCATTTATTTGCACAGCTCTCAAACTCAAAGATAGAGCCTACATAACCGATGAGGGAGTTCATAGCAAGGTTTAACCGCCTTGTCACACGTCTTTCCCATACACTCAATCCATCTGATGAGATTCGATGAGTAGCTTCATCAATGCACTACCATGAGAAATAGCCTTTTTCTTGAAAGGGAGCCAAGGAGAAGATCTACAACTTACACAAGAAGAAGCTATCAAGCTTGAAGATAACATGATTACGACGAGAAAGATGAATGATTCAATCAAACCTTTTGTTCAAGCATCTGCTGATCCACTCCTACTAAAGGTAGCCAGTGAGGTGACTATCCTCAAAAGACAGTCACCTACCCAAGGGTAGCAAGCACTGCCTACACCACCACCATATCAATCACAACAGCCATACCATCCAAAGAGGAATAACTTCCAGCCATTCAACAATTACAAACCAAGGTTTCCACAAGGACAACCAAGACAACCGGTTGATACTGAGAAGGTTGAAACCTATTGCACGTTCCATGATACTAATGCACACATCGGAGCCACATGTCCGGAAAATCAAAAAATGAATTAGATCATGGGATTTCCTGATTTTGCTCCAAGTACAAGCTTTGTACCTTCACCAACTACAAATATTGTCTCACCACAAATGGGCAACTTTGATGGCGACTCTGCAATGGGATACTTCAACAGAGAACCCATTAATGAACAAGAAGAAGAAGAATATCGCTCGTACTCTCTTGCGATCAATCATGAAAACATGTCATCTCCTTTGTTCACACGTGTCGAGCACTTCAAAGTACAGAAAGAAGAAGAGGAAAAGCGAAAAACAGATGGAAAGGGAAAAGAAGTGCGTTCCACTTCCACTCACAAGTCTTCACAAGAGAAAACCATGCCGGTTGCTCAAGATCCATCCTCAGCAAACTTCGAAATTGTGTCTTACATGATGAAGACAAAGGTATAGATCTCACGATTGGAGTATCTTTAGCATCATCCAAAGCAGTTGGATCGAATCGTTAAGGTTGTCAAAAAGAAGGCTGCAATCCAGCCTACATTGCTTGAATCCTCCGTACCGGCAAAAGACAAGCCAAAACCGTTCTATATATATTTGTATATACGAGGTTTTAAACTCAAAGACTGCATCATAGATAGCGGAGCTTCGGACAACGTCATGCCTTTGCAGATCATGGACGCATTGGGACTTTCGTGCACTAAAACTCATGACAAGTGTTACTCACTTGAGTCAAAGTCGCTGTCGTTGGTCGATCAACTAAAAGGTGCACAAGTAAGATTGGCGTCTTCTCCTAAAAAGAAGATTATGATGACTATCTTGATAGCTGACATTCCAACCAGTTACGGGATGTTGCTCAGTAGGAGCTTCTGCAAAGACCTCAGAGGTGAAATTCAATTGGATTGGTCATTCACTACAATCTCGTTGAAGAAGGGTAGTTTCAAGTTGGAACCAAAGGCCAAGTCAAAGTTCACGGTGGTGAAGTCCTAGGACCCCTAGCCACAAGTGTTATATCAAGACATGGGTTCGGGCACATATGCTATGATATCTAAAGTAACTGAAGACAGTCAAAAGTTTGCACTTTCCACAACTACATCATATGAAGAATCAAAAGTGTGGACGATGCAGTTCGACGACAATTGCTCAACATCAAGCTCGAGAGCGAGAGTTGTCATCACCTCTCTCAAAGGTCGTCTATATTTGTTTGCATACCGATTGCAATTTGAATGTACCAATAATATGGCGAAATACGAGGCGCTTTTACTAGGTCTCAAGAATGCAAAGGATATGGGGATCAAGTTACTTAGAGTCGAAGGAGATGCAAAGTTGATTGTCAAGCCGATCAAAGATCATTTCCAAGTCACAAATAATCGCCTTCGATCCCTCAGACGGAGGGTGTGGAATGCCATTGACTGGTTCAATGCGTTCGACATCAAATACATTCCACACATAGACAATAGCAGAGTTGATGCCCTTGTAGTGTCAATCGCTCTATTCATGCCACATTCTAATTTTTGTCAGAATTCTTTCACTATTGAGTTGATCTACAAGCCAGCTATTCTAGTTAATTCAGACAACTGGCAAGTCTTTGATGACAACGATGACATTGCATAATTTCTTGTCATGGGAGACAACTACAAAGAGTTGTTCTTTGAAGGAAGTTCTACTCCTTTGAAAGAATCACTTACAGAAGACTCTGAGGCTACAGATTCTAGGATCATCCAATTTAGAGGAAATCAAATTCCCAAAGGTCCGGTGTCTTTAGAGAACATTTTTTTACCAGAATGACCGATACATCCAAGATCAAAAGATGCCAGGTGTTAATACTTTTGTTGAGCATTACCAAGTAAACATCGGCACTGAAGACAAGCCCCGACTTGTTGATCTAGGCAAGTATTGTACTCCAAAAGAAGCTAAGAAGTTTATTGCCCTATTCAAACAATACAAAGATGTATTTCCTTGGTCTTATGAAGATGTAAAGGTCTTCACCCCCATCGAATTATCACATACAATTCCTTTGAAGCCTAATATCAAGCCTTTCAGGCAAAAGCAGAGACATTATAAGTTGTGGATTCAAGATACTATCTACGCAGAGATTCAGAAAATGGTGGACACAAAGATAATTTTTCCAATTCATCACTCCACCTAGGTGTGTAACATAGTTCTTGTGCGCAAAAAGAACACTGAAATCAGAATTTGTGTAGATTTCAGGAATTTGAATCAATCATCCTTGAAGGACAATTACCCCTTGCCGATCATAGAGCATACCTTGCATGCAGTCACTGGTTCGGAGATGCTACCTCTTCTTGATGGTTTCTACAGATACAATCAAATTGCAGTGGCAGAGGAGGATTAGATCAAGATAGCTTTCACCACCTCGTGGGGAAGGTTTGCTTATGAGAGGATGCCCTTCGGCCTCATCAACGCCAGTGCGACTTTTCAAAGTGCCATGGATTTGGCTTTTGGGGATCTCAAGAAAAAATTAATAGTTGTCTATCTTGATGACTCAACCGTTTTCTCAAATAAACAGGAAGACCACTTTTCACATCTTGTGAAAGTGTTCGAAAGATGCAGGTACCACAAGATCTCATTGAATCCTAAGAAGACTCTCTTTGTGGTGACGGAGGGAAAGTTACTTGGCCATATCGTTTCCAAAGAAGGAACTAAGATTGACCCAAATCAGGTGGATTCAATTAAAAACGTGTCTCTTCCAACCAATAAAACACAAGTACACTCTTTTTTCAGTAAAGTTAACTTTATCTGGAGGTTTGTACCCGATTTCTTAGAGCTAACAAAGGAGATCTCAGCTATGATGAAAAAGATGTCCACTTTCATATGGATAGAAGAAGGCAAGCAAGCCTTTACCAAAATCAAAGAAGCTATTACTAACGCACCAATGTTGGTTTGTCCTAACTTTGAGAAGGATTTCATCCTCTATTGTTATGTGTCGGAACACACGTTGTCTCCTCTCCCTGACATCAAGAATCTCCTCAGGGACCAACACTAAATGCCCCCCCTCATCCAACAGAGGTAACTCTGTTGATGAAGTAACCTACTGCCCAAATGCCTTCTTGAGGCACAACACATGAAAAACATTATGGATTTTACTATTCTCGGACAACTTCAACTCATAGGCTACTTCCCCCACTCGCCTAATTATCGTGTAAGGACCATAGAAACGTGGTTTCAAGTTTTCTGCACCACTTCAAATTTAACTATATACTTTATAATAATTTAAATTTTTAAACTATTTTACAATATTAATTAATAAATTATTTTAAATTATATATTAAATGTATACTAAATTAAATAATTGAAAAAAAAAATTAGAATATTAAAAATACAGTTTATAAATATATTTATAGAAATAGCTAACCCAATAAATAGAATATTAAAAATATAGTTTATAAAATATTTAGACATGTGTGAAGTCAGATAATTGATTATTTATAGACATGTTCTCTTAGTGGTACTCGAGAGAGGGAATCGGCTAGGAACTAGGCGATAAAAAAAATTGTGTTTGTTTCCCATGCTTGCCCATTCGAGAGTCGCGGTCTCTGGTAGCTTTAAGTCTTGTGTTGAGGGAAGTGGAAGCACGATCAAGCATTGGCCAAACAAAGTCATGGTCTTTGGAGCTCCCTCACCTCAAAACATAGAGAAACAACAAGATAAAATCGAGGAATACCTCACTCAAGATAACCTGGCACTGAGTTGAGTTAAAATCGTCGCCGAGAAAAATCCAAACCCTAACTGATTCTCAGGCAATTCCAACCGGTACCCGGTTCAGGTACAACTCATACCCAAAATCGGGGTAATTTCCTGAAGATTTGGTAACTTAGTGTTTATCACTATCAATTGTGTTTTCAATTATGTATTTTTTTTTGCTAATTACGGGTTTTTTAGTATATTATCTATACCGAAACCAAGGATAAAAATTGGCATATTGGCAAACCCATATGCAACCCCAAACCTGAACCAGCAACTTTGTTTTTATTCTGTTGTTTATGTAGTTTTTCTTTTTTCCTATGTACCTGGGATCTCACCAGGCCTACATTGATCAAAGGCATATATGGGACCCCAAATCCCTAGGCATATGTCACATTAACATGACTAACATTAGCACCCTATGCTTGTTTATCCTTGAGGCTGTAGGTTGCCTTTAACACAGGATAGAGATTTGAATGCAGCCTTGTGCATACAAGTATTACCCATTCACTAGTACACCACAACCATCTAGACTTTTGCTGCTAGCATTTTTGTTTTTTTATGTTATTTTTGTTTCTTTTCATTTAATGGTGAGTTCCACCCTGCACAATTTTCAATTTAAATAATTGGTTTTGGAATATATAATTGTCCCGGTATGCAGGAACTGGTTGGTTACATCCATAAAAAGTTTTCCAAACATTGACATCTCCATTCTGGGAAACGCTCAGGAGATGATGATGCTTGCCTGTTTCTATGTCTCCTGGAATTGTTCTAATACTGGAAATAGTTTCCTAGTATTGGATTAGGAAAGAAAAATAGAACTGATATTTACTATATGCAATCAGAGATAATCAAAATATTCACAAGAATTAAAACATAGACAAAATGCAATATGAAGTAACATGAATAAGAAAAACACTTTCCTGCAAGCTGATTGCTTTTAAGCGCAGATCATCTGGGAGAAGTGGATGCTCAGGATACTTGTCCTCCAAGTACTGTTAAAGCACAAGCTTCGTTAGTTAGTATTTCTTATAATGTCTTCATGAGAAAAGGAAACATACATGACAAAAGTAAAAACAAGCATAATACAGATAATTATAATAGCAAGGAACCTCATAATATCACCAACTACTAAGAACTCAGTCTTGCTTTGGCTACTTACCAAAAGTATGGCAAGTGAATCTGAAATAATCACATTACCATCCACCAAAGTTGGAAGAAACTGAAGGGGATTCAATTTTGTAAAATCTGCATAAGGAATGGCAATCATGTATCATTTGTACACTGAAACTATTCAGCAGTAGGTGTACTTTTGTAGTTACTTGTCCACAGTAAGATTAATATTCCGTAACTGCATAATCACTACACCCATAAAGATATTTCTTCCAAACAATTAATTTGAACAGTTGGTGATCCTACCTTCACTAAATTGCTCGCTTTTCAGAAGATTCACTGCAACATACTCATAAGGTAACCCTGCACACACAAGCAAGGTCCTTTAAATTTATACCAGTAACTCTCATCAACTTTATATGATAGAATAAGAAAATAGAACATAAGCCAGTAATATAAATTAAGCATTAGCAGTACCATATGTTTTGTTGGAATACTATAATATGTAAAATAATTAATTATTTTAATATGTTAATGATATTTCACAATATTATTAACATAAATAATAACCATAATGATTATAGTTATCGGTCAAGTATGTCTGGGCTGGTTGGTTATTTACCAACCATTCTCATGTATATATATTTTACCTCATCTGAATAATACATTGCTTTTTCACTCCCAAATTGAATATGGTATCAAAGCAAAACAAAAATCCATGTGCCTATGTATGAATATTGGAAGATTGAGAATCCTATGAATCATAGTGAAGGAGGATTGCAAAGGTGTGCAGAGGCCATGTAAAGCATGAGAAAAAATGTTTGTCTGGAGCCATTTCAGCAAAAGAACAGTCAGTGACCAAAGCCTTAGCCTTGCAGCCAAAACAGAAAAAACACATCAAGAGAGTCTAATCTTCTTTTTATGCTTGAAATTTTATGTCAAATTCAAATGAGGCATGTATAGACCCGGCAAAAATCACAAGAGGAATCATGGAAGCCTAGAAGAATGGGTAAAGAAAAAGGAAACACAAAAGCCTATAAGCATAGGTAAAGGAATAGGAATCACGAAAGCCTATATGCATGGGTAAAGAACACTCAAATCTAGAAAATTGTCGGTCCAAAAAATATTCTTCATTAGTGCATAAAAACTAGGCCATTGAGGTATTATTAAGTCAACTTATTATGCTTCTTTGTGTGAATGGCATCAAACAACTCCAATTGCAGTCACAGCCAGAAGCACTACAAGGTTGGGGCAAAATTCAAAGGGCTACCTTTTAGAGATTTGGGATATTTCCAACCCAATGTTCCCACCAAAAACCTGCAAATAAAATATTCAAGAGTTTGTAAACAAGCAATGTTTTATTAATAACTATAATTTGTAAGTTATAAGATAGAGGACCATTTTTTCTTACTTGGTGTCTGGGTGAAGAAATGAGTCTTTCCCTAGCTTGCTTATAATTGTACAACAATGAAATGATGACAACTTTTACCTCAACCTTGAGTGTCATCCTTGTTAACTCCAAAAATGCACCCTCTCCTCAGTACCTAAACACTTGGGATTTTTGGAGGACATGGGATCAATCAGAGGTTGTGGGTATCCTATGACCTGATTGAACCTTCGGATTCTAGGCCGGTTCCTATGTGATATAACACCTAAAGATCTTTATACTGCAACTAAATGGAGGGAAAAGGCAAAGATTTTAACATAAACTTAAAAAACAACTCAATAATCATTAAAAGGTGATACACCAAAAAAAGCTAAAAGGAGGCAACACTTCCTTTAACACAGATTGAACCCACAGCTATTCATATAATGATACAATATTTGATAAAACCCAATACTTAAATATTTCAAAAGGAAGATCTATAATCAGAATAATATTTAAAGGACATTAATCACAGTAAATATCTTTAGAAACTAATTCAACCCCTGACCTGTGAAGAGAAATCTTAGCCACAAAGATGCCAAAATGAGACAAACTTAAAAGATTTCAGATAAGAAACACAAAAAAGAAAATCAATCACCAATCTGCATACAAATGTGACACCAGAAATAGATTGAAAATGCTGTATAAAAGCTCTCAAAGGCTCTGAAAATGCATCCTCCAAAATCTGATACAAGACTTGGAACAAAATAGCACAATCTTCTCCAAAAAGTACAAGGTCTCCTCCACTCCAAAATTTTTGCATCCTCCAAAAAGGAAATGAGGAAGAGAATAAGTAAGCTCAATCTCCCACCAAAACCCAAGAAAAGAGGAACTGAATTTTGAATAAGGGGGTCGGATTTGGTAAAAGGCCCTAAAAAGAAGGACCTCAAACCTATCAACAACTCATCCAAAATCAAGAAAAGGTTTCCAAGACTCGGATAGGAACAAAAATCCTCAAAAAGAGGACTTAAAAGACTCCAAAAAGGTGTCCCATCTATCCGAAACTCCTCCCCTCATGAATACATATGATGATATCTCAAAACAATTCCAAGATGTCTCTAAAAAGACTCAAAGAAACTCCCAAAAACTCTCCCTTAATCGAGCAACTTATAACCTCTACGACAAAGTCTCTCCACTTGGCACAAACAATTTGCCACATCTCCATGATTTGATGTTCCACTAAAGGCTCCATTATCTCCACTTAATGCTGGATTTGACTCCTTTTGACCATTATTATATCAAGACCATTCACTTTTTGGCATTTTAAAATATCTTTAATTTGAAATGATCTATAAAACATCATTCCAAATAAAGATTTACATTTTGAAACAAATGCAAGTAATGAAACAATCTATTTTGCATTTAATAATAATATTTATTTAAAAAAGTGATTTATAATATCACTTTTAAATAAATATTTTACAATTGGATTAAAATGCAAAATAGATAAATGCCTAACTTTTATTTTACATTTAATAAATAACTTCATTTAAGTGGTTAATAACAATCACTTAAAATAAAATTATTTAAACTTGTAGAAAGATGTAAAATAAAAGTTTTTAAAAAACCAAATAAGGCTTCACATGACCTAGCCTTAGGAACTTAGAAAAAATAAAAATAAAAATAAAAAGGCATATCAAATGCCACGCATGTATGAAGTTTTTAATAAAACTTAAGGCATAGCCTTCTCCATCGAATCTTAGGGTATTAACCCTAAAAGAAATGAAAGATTTTCATTTCACTCATTGCTAGATAAGAAGAGAGGCCGCCACTTTCAAACCCTAGCTGCCATCTGGAAATCTCTGTGCTAGAGATGAAATTTGTGCTTTTGTGTCTTGGATGCCATTAGCTACAGATTTTCCGAAGCTTGAGGAAAGGTAAGTTTGCCATTACTGCAGATCTGGAAGTTTCTTACATTCTTTAAAAACTATTGAAGCAAAGAACAAGTCGCGACCTCCCTTGTATCCTCTGATATCTCTTTGTTATTGTGTTGTGACTTCGTGATTTTGTCTGGCCGCCATTTAGACATGCTGGTTCGAGATTTCTTCAGCTGCAAGATAGTCCATTTGCTTTGCCGACCACCATGACTACTTTCTATTCTCCTTTGCTGGTATTCGAGCTTTGTGAGCTTCAACTCTCTGTGTTTCGCCATCCTAAAGGTTTTATGGAAGATAAAATGCAGAGACATAAGGTAAGATCTCCATTCCGGAAAACTTTGACAAATTCCCTTCATTCTCTGAAACTTTCTGAGAGCTTCCAGACCGCGGCTATGAGCAAACTTTGATTATTCTTTTGTTAAATTTGTTTCTCTATGTTGATGCAACACCTTGGCCGCCATGACATTCTACTGGGCGAGCTTTTCTGGAGATAGAAACTTCTGAATATATCGCCACTTCTTTGAAGATATTTAAGAGGCTTGGCTCAAGTTCTCTAAAGAGAATGAAAGAACAAAAACTACGCCCTTAGCATTTTTCTGATATTCTTGCTCCATGGAACTTTGTTTTTGCTTGTATTTTGAAACTCTGATGCCTTTATCTTGGGCGCCATGGATATATGTGAAGTTTGTGCATAATCTTATAAACTGGGTGTGGCCTGAAAACCCTGTTGTTTTAAACATTTTCTCTGGTATCTCTTTGCTCCATTTTGATTTTGATTCTGGATTAAGACTATCTTGATGTTCTTGCAAAAATACACGCTTGTAAAGATTCGTAATGACTATTCTGTTAATATTTGTCATTGTATAATTCTCAGCATCTTGACTATAACATAACCATGACTGTCCCTATTTGTTGTTCTCTTTTTTTATTATACTTTTTGATATCATATCACAAAGTTCAGCAAATGACACAATATTGTCTCCATGGAAACTGAAAACAATGAATTCTAGAAATGTACTTAATCTGCGGCACTGTTATCATTTATAATCTGCCTACCTATTGCAATGAATTTTGCGAAAAATCTACATAACTCAAAACAGATTTTCATGATGTTCATATTGCACGAAACATTTGATGAGCTGGGCTCAACCCTTGCGGGAGCCACATTTTACCCCACTCATATTAATATCTGAGAATCAGCAACATTATGTTTCTTGTTTCTACACATGACGCAAACAATTAGCAATAAAATTGTCTCTTGAAGCAATGCATATGATCCTCTTTCTGGTTTTGATGTTTATTTTCCTGTTCAAATAAGGATCATGATTGATGCATAGGCATATTTAGGAGTAAATCAGTCATTGCTTAGATCCCCTGGATCTAACCAATGTTTATTTTCACTTTTCAGGACAAGGAGACATCTGGAGATTAGGAGATACCGGGGGTGCAGACTCATACCAACAGAAACAGATCTGCGCCAGCCATATACCCCCAGGCAATGGCTGGTTCCCTTCTATCTTATGTTCTATGCATCAGTTTGTAACCTTGCATGTTCTCTTATTTGCATAGGAAAGTGAAGATCACTCTCACGGTCTTTGTGTGAGAGACTTTTGCTATTTGTCTGTTCATTTTGTTTAACCAATTGTAAATAAATGTTGTACATATCAATGATGATTTATAGAACGAATATTTTATTCTTTCACTTCTATTCAGAATGAAACGAGACTTGCAAAAAGTACAAGCTGATTACGAAAATACAAGAAATGTGCAAATCGTAAGAACTTTTGTGCAACGTTACTGTTTAGGATTAAATTTCAGCATGTGTAGAAATTTTAGTAACAATCCTCTCAATGCATGTTGAGAAACCTTCCATTCCTCCAATTAGCACCTGTGAAGCTATTGAAGAAGAAAAACTTGGGGTTGAGGTAGTACCGCAATACATGAATGGGTTGGTGGAGTTGAGTGTCCCACCTCCAATTGATGATCTCCCAAATGAGGGAAAATCTACTTACGTCCCCCCTATAATAATTTTGAATAGCCACTTTGACCTTATTCGTGGCCTCAAAAATGTATCCCACTAGGTTTTGCACCTCATCCACCAAGTGCAAAACCCTCACCAACAACTCTAAAAAGTACAAAGTATAAATAAATTAAAGTTACAAACTTACAAGTTACAATGAAACTAAATACTTTTGAAGTTTAAAAATAAAAGATTCAATTTGAAACTTAAATTGAAGTATGAAGTTTCCATGACAATCTCTATTATTTTCTTGACAAACATGTCATCAAAAATTGTCTTTGAAGTCCTCTCTCTGTTGGCATTCTTTGAATATACTATGTCCAGCCATACTTGACTCACAAACATCTACTTCAAGGATTTCAATGAACTAGAAATGCTTTGCCACATTAGAAAATTAGTTGCAAACATTCTCACACCAGATGCCCAAGCTCTTTCTCTTTGGTGTGATCTCTCATCAAGTTGAGAACCCAAGATAAATATTTTTTGATATTCCTTGCATCTTCCACAACTGGTCTCACTCAATCAATTTTGCCTATGTCCCTCAAAGATGGTCAAAGTAATGAGCTACAAAAGGGGTCCAAAAGAGTGGCAAATTCCTCTCTTAAAACAATCTTCTGACCGCTACATATTGTTGCATTATTAGTGACTACTTGCACAACATTTTGTATATCAACCTATAAAACAAGCTCCTCCAACATCAAGTTCAATTTTTCTACATTCTTATTTTGTTTGAAGCATTAACAAACTTCAAGAAAATCAAATCACCATTTGAAGCTGCTAAAAAAATGATGAAGGTGTTGTTCCTTCCATCCAACCACCCATCTGAAAAAATAGTGCATTTGAACTTTCCCCACTACGTCTTTTGATCTTCCACAATTGTTTTTACATCTTGGACCAAGTTCTCACTTAACCCTCTTAAAGAGGGTACCATGTACCCTTTCCCTACAATTATCAATGTCACCAAATACTCCCAATATGGATTATTTGCCACATTGAAGAGAAGATTGTTGGCATATGGCTGGGGAGATTGGCTTGTAAGTGTTGTCATTGATGGCAACCCAAGTCATGCAACTTAAGTATAATTTTGGTTTCCACCGGCAGAACAGAGTAAAGAACAGGGCATCCGGTTAATAGGCATAAAAGTTGATCTAAACACCTTACCAGACAAATATTTTGGGTTGTGAATCTCTGAGGAAGGTCTGTTGATATTTGTAGTATCTTGGTTTTGATGCGCACTCATTGGTACGTGATCTAGGAGATACAGTGCACTAATTTATTGATTATCTGTGATAGAAGGCCGACCCGGCAAGGATAGAAATCGCGGATGTATAAGATGTAATTAATTATAAGTCTTCATGTTTGATTAAGTGTTATTCGGGTCCTCTCTTTGTCTTAAGACTGACTTTGGAAGATGTGCATAAAGATTTAATATTGGATCTGGCCGACAAGTTAAAAGTAACTTAATATTTTGTAAAGCCGACTGGTGGATGAATAAATCCTTGATCACAGATATATATAATAGGTCGTTCTTATCATTTTAAATATAATAGGGTAAGCGAATATGAAGGTGTGTGTGTTGAAGTACGAATTGCGAGATCCAACAGTGCAGCAGTACGATTTTGATCATAAGTGATGCGAAGAGCAAAAAAAACCAGAATAGTGCAGAGAGAAGTGCAGAGTCAACAAGCAGATCCAGAATCAGATCTATGAGCTTCACCGGAACTATCACCTGGCATAAGTTGATGCTACTATCTCAGTTCACCCTTCAGATGATTTTAATCTAAATTTTGTATGGCAGTAAGCCTTTGTCTTGAGCAATGAGCTCTAGGCAGTGTGCCTGAATGCAAGTGCATTCCCTTTTGTAAACAATTATATTTGAGTACTCAAATTGTGGATTAACCTCTACCGTGGTTTTTCCCCTAACAGGGTCTCCACGCAAAAATTTGTGTCATGGTGTTATGAATGTTTACTTTGAATGCATACATATTTTCTTTAATACAATGGTGAAATGGTTTCAAGTTTTAGACACATGGAGTTTAAATATTGTTGAACACTAATTCAGCCCACCCTCTCAGTGTTCCGTTGAGTCCAACAATTGGTATCAGAGCTAGTTCCTCTAAAGAAGTTTTGCAGCTTGAGGTGGATCTTGCAATGTGATGGACTCTGGTAGTCTTCAACAGCAACTTATGGTGGCTCTTGATGATCTTGATCAGTCTAAAGCAGAAGTTCAAGAATTGAAAGCAAATCTTAAAGATGCTGAGAAATTCAGCTAGTCATTGAAGGATCAGATATTTAAATCCAGGGTGAAGAGGAAAGATCTTTGTGATCAGATACAACAGAAGGAGAACAAAGACATGGATGATGCTCACCTGAATCAAACCTTGAAGGAGATAACGGAAGAGTGTGAAAAACTTGCTAGAGATAATACAAACCTAATATATATAATGATGCATTTCCCGATCAACTCTCTGAAGGCGATGTCCATGGCCCTCTGAAATGTGGCTCCTGCGTTAATTAGCCCGAAGGGCGTTCTTTTATAGGCGAAAGTTCCCCATTTCGTGGTGAAAGCTGTCTTTAATCTGTCCTCATGCTCTACCAATACCTGATTGTATTCCGAATACCCGTCCAAGAAGGACATCATTCGAGATCCATTGACAATTTGTAGGACTTCATCCAGTGATGGCAGCGGGTAGTTATCCTTCTCTGAGGCCCGATTCAAGTTCCTGAAGTCGACACACAGCCTTATTTCTCCGTTCTTCTTTCGAATGGGCACCAGGTTGGCGACCCACGTTGAGTGGCGTATTGGGAATATGATTCCAGCTGAAAGTAGTTTCCTGACTTCCTGGTGGATGAGAGGTTCGAGCAGCGGATTGACCGGCCTTTGGCGTTGCCTAAACGGTCTGCTCTCGGGCTTCAGAGGAATAGTGTGCGTGATGATGGATGTATCATAGGTTCTGAGATCTTCATAGCTCCAAGCTATGATGTCCATAAATTCCCTCATGTTCCGGATTATTCCGGCCTTTTCGGTGGGGGTGCAAGCTTTCCCTATGCACACGTTCTTGACTTCTCCTCTTGTTCCCAAGTTTATCTTTTCGTATTGATCACCCTCAATCCTTGGGCTCCTTGCCTCTTGGATCTGATCTTGGTCGAAGATTCGTTCCAGTTGTATCATTCCTCTTGGGATGATATTGGTCTTCAAGTTCAGGATGCCATCGTCGTCTAATTCAGCTTCTGGTGTTTCCTCCTCATCAATGACTTGGGTGGCAAAAACATCGGAACTAGTCAAGAATTCGCGAATGTGGTCATCATTTTCAAAGACTTGAAAATTTGTAACATTGTCCGGAATGGACGGTATTGATGATAGTTCTACCGTGAACTGGCTTATAGATTCCATGGCTAGGGGTTCAAGTGAACTGGCCGCCTGCGCTAAAGAGTTTGCTACTTGATTGCTGGACCGGCTCATGGATCGGATATTGAAGGCGTCGAAGCTTTCTATGAGGTCCCATACCCTGTTGCGGTATCGGGCCAATCTCTTATCGTGGCAAACATATTGCTTCTTTACTTGCTTTACAACTATTTCCGAGTCTCCAAGAGCGTACAACACTCTTGCTCCCTTTTTTAGTGCCAGTAGCAATCCATGAATCAGTGATTCGTATTCCGCCACATTGTTCGTGCAGGGGAACTCCAACCTGTGAGCGGCGAGATATGTCTCTCCCCTCGGACTGGTTAATTCGAAGCCAGCTCCAGCTCCTTTCTTTGATCGAGATCCGTCGAATCTCAGGATCCAGGTTTGTTCTTGTTGTGGCGGGGGCAGAATATGTGTCTCCGCGTTTTCTTCGTGCTCGATCTCTTGTATCAGGACCGATGTAGACTCTCCTGTGTAGCTAACCTCTTTATTATGTGACGGGGATGGCACCTGCGGAATACTGTTCCATACTTCGTCCACTGCTTCGTGGCACATCTTGCATACAAACTCGGAGTGTGCAGTGTTATGGATTCGACACCAATTTGGTAGCAACAGATCGTGAATGTGGAGGTGTTCGTGTAATTCTGCTTTCAACTGAACACTCCTCAAGATAAAGTTTCGGAAACTTTCAAACATTTCCTTGCCATCGTCTTGAAGATTTTGAGGTTCCTCTACAAATGTCTCGGTAGAGTTGACCATCTTATTGGTCTTGTGGGTCGACCCATGCAACATCAATACTTCATTTGTTTTAGGCCTGTAAGAGCCTAAGTCGGTCTCGAGAAATAGAATCTCGTTATTCTCGCCATACTCGGTGATCATTAATCTTAGTCTCGGCGTACTGTCAATCCTAATCTGATTGGGAACTCCTTTCCATGGCAGCCACATATGGGAAAAGTCTGTGGAAATATATCCATTTAATTTTCTTGTCCAATCTCTGCTCAAAAGCATGCCATAGCCATCTGGAATGTCAACAACTGAGATGTCGATACAACTCTGCATTCTCGGGTCTGCTGCTAATTGCATGTGGATATTGTTCAATTCTCCCATCACAGGGACTTCCGTCTTGTTCAATTGGGTGACTTTCTTGTTAGTTCTTGCGGGTACAAGTCCTAACCTTTGGCAGACAGCCAGTGGCATTACATTGCTTGAAGCGCCTGAGTCTACTAAGCAATTGTGCAACATTTTGCCAAATATACGAACGGATAGCAGGAACGGAGCAGGTTCGTCTTTTCCTTGGTAGAATGCCACGGGGTGTTTGTCTAGGTTGCTTATACCTTGACTCTTCTCTTTCTGTGTTCCGGAGACATATTCTGGCTTCTTCGGATTATGCGGCAATTCGCTAGCCAGAACTTCTTCTCTAAATATATTGGAGTCCCTCAGAACTTCTTCTGGTGTTATGTCCCTCTGATTAGGGTCTATTACCGGGGACTGTGTTTGTGCCCAGTTGCCTGATATCTCCCATTCGGTGACGTTAGTGTTGGCCGGAGCGTTGAAAGCTCCTCTACTTGGCACATTTTGAGGAATATTCCTCGGGGCAATAGTTTCAGTTAGACTACCCAAAAGTGTCTCCCGAATTTCGGGAACTCTCATCAGTTCTATTAGGGGTAGATTGACCTTTATTTTCTTGAACTCTTCCAATACATATGAGCTCAATCTTTTCAATTCCTCCCTGGGACGATCTTTTGTTTGGGCTTGTGTCTGTTCCACCTGATGGTTTCCTGGTCGCCTTGGTTCTATTTGTGGAACAACGACTTGCCTTGTCCCATTTGATTGAACGTTCTGCTGGCGATATTCCGGAGAATCCCTTGGAGGAGGCGGCGTATTGGACGCACCTGGATTCGGCGGAGTCTGAAAATTATTAGGAGGAATAGACGAAGTTAAGGGTTCATTTTGGCGAACATTTCTTTGGTATACCCTTGGCAGGTTTCCAGACATTTGTTGAAATGCTTCAACTTCTCTTGTTCCTTCCACTAATACGCTGTTGTGTAGAGGCGGAAAACTATACCCCTCGTTTGAAGTGGGTTGGTCGGCTGGAGTGTAAGTCTCTGTTTCGTCTTGATATTGCAATGCCTCTGCCGGACCATTTGCTGATGCTGGTGGGAATCTTTGACCGGGGAAATATGGTAGATATTCCTGAGATGAAAATCTCACGTTCTCGATTACAAGGGCTTGGTCGTATCTTGGCGCGGGAACTAGCTCATATCCGGTTGCCGGCGGATCTTCTGCTTCGGAATTTCTTCTTTCGCTTCTGAATATATCTGCCGCTACTTGGAATTCACGACAATGCAACTCTGAGTGTTGGTCCGTGTTATGTAGTCGGCACCAACCCGACAATGCTGCTTCGGCCAAGAATACTTTATCTGTAGGACGGTTGTCTGCGGGTGGATTGTCCAAGGGAGATGGTACAGTACCATTGTTTGGTCCTGTATTCCAAGTCTTTTTCTGGAAGCCCGAATTGTTATTTCGGAACCCTTGATTGTTTCCTTGGTAATTTTGATTATCCCTTGTATATCCGGAATGATTTTGATTTTGGTGATTATTTTGTGGTGGCTGGTAATTCCTTTGAAAATTCTGTATTTGACTTGTCTGACCCTTCAGATAGGTGACGTCGGTCGACAACTTTTTAACTTGATCAATTAGCTCCTTCATTTCATCTTTCTCCTCTTGACTTCTGGTGGAAGTTGTCACGTTCTGGAGGTATACAGGCTGCGCCGGTGGTGCTTGGGACATTGGAGCTCCTGGGTGCGGAACCAATTGATTGCTGCTGGTGGGAACCGGGTTCATCATGGGTGTCTGGTGAGCCAGAGCACGATTGATGTCTTGCACTTGATTTTGGGAAGTTGAATTCCCTAAGTATTGGAGTGAACCTTGGGGAACCCCCACTCCGAGACCATTGCTTGCTGTTACTGCCTCAGCATATGCTTCCTTCAAGTTGGCAGGGACTGGATTTTTGGACTTTACAAACATGGCCGTGAGACGATCCAAGGCCTCATAATAGATGGGCAGTGCTGCAGCATTATCCAAGTTGTAAGGATCTCGCAATCTTGTGTATGCCCTTTGAAATCTATTATTGAAAGTACTGATGGGCTCGTGTTCTTGTCTTTTCACCTCCACGAACTGCCTATATAGATCGGTTGCCGAAATTGGCGCCCTGAATTTCTCCAAGAATGCCGCCTTCATTCCTTGCCACGTGGTAATGGAGTTAGCTGGTAAATGGATATACCAGTAAGACGCTTGATCATCAAAAGTATAAGGAAACAACCGGCATGCAACATCTTCCTCTCGGATGTCTCTATTTTGGAGGAGATCTTCAAATAGTTTGATGTGCTCATCCGCAGTGTGGTTTAAGTCGCCGCTATGAAACTTGGAACAAAAATGTTCCGGATTTTTAGGCATATCATGGTATGCGGCGAACGTCATGGGAGATGCGTTAGCTGGACGCCACGCCATTGGAATGTTTGGTTGATTCGCCAGGTTGGGTTGAATCGGCTGTGCTAGCTGGGCAGGTTGAATCAGCACTTGCTGATTATTCACTGGGACGGCTCCTGAAACCGGAGTGCTTGGTGGCGAAGTTTGGGAGGAACCAAAAAGATGCTCGCTTGATGCTTCTCCGCCGAGATTGATTTCGCCTGATGTTCCCTCTTGAATTATTTGAGTTTTTTTTCTCTGCCTGAAAGGCGATAGCTCCACAAATTCTTTGAATGAACTCGGGTTTGACCTAGTAATCCTCCTTAGTCTGTCAGGAGAGAAAGAATTAATACGATCCAGTGTATGTTCTTTTAGGCTTGTCGGGGTTGTGCCGGAGCTGTTTCTGGAGCCGGAGGATTTGCCTGTTGCCGTTGAAGAGCTTCAAATCTTTGGACAAGCAAGTCTTGTTGAATGCGAAATTCGATCCTTTGGGCAATCTCTTCCTCTTCCTCGAGAATAAAGCTCATGCGCATCCAATCAGGCGCGTTTCGTTTCAATTTCCACGCTAAGCTGTATAACTCTGTTATCACGTCCTCTTGTTCGTCGTGGAATCCCAAATCAGGCTGTAACACTGGATTAGGCTCCTGTCCGAGAAGAGGAAGGCTGGTCGGAAGTACCATTCTTCATCTTATGGGTAAAGCCTGATCTTGTCAATGATCCGAAGGCAATTGCGTGTTCAATGTAGTCAAAAGCTCGCTTCAAGCAGTTGATCTTCTGTCTTATCAGGTGCCTTTCAATAGCTCCTTCGATGAATTCTCCCTTCTCTTCTTCTCGAGCAAGAACGCAACTTGTTTGTCTGAATTGGGCACTATCTACTTGTGTCTGCCACGCTAGTGAGTACAACTGGCCAAGAATATCTGTCTGACCTTGCTCTGGCTGTTCCAGCGGCACGTTAAATGGGAACTCGTGTGGCAACACCATTCTTTATCATGTCTACTACCTTCAACTCTACAAATAATTACGTTCAATCGGCCCTCCTTCTAGCGCCAATTCTGTTGGTGCGTTAGGAGGAGGCGAGCATATGGGTGGTACAAAAGTGGTGGAGCAAATAATTCTTCCTTTTCTCTGTTTTATTCCCAAGAAAAGAAATTTTCTTTGTAAGCCCTCCTTCTAGCGCCAATTCTGTTGGTGCGTTAGGAGGAGGCGAGCATACAACAACACTTGGTTCAAACCTTCCTTGCAAAATATTTTCTCTATTTAGGCCCTCCTTCTAGCGCCAATTCTGTTGGTGTGTGTTTTGAGTACGCCACCGAACACAGAATAAAAATGCCCAAAGGACACTCTTATCCTCTCTTGAAAAGTGCTTGCAAAAATCCAGTAGGCAATACAATAACTCCAAGGTTTCTTTGGTCAGGTCTTGACATGTGGATAAGGCCAGTGGGCGTTGTGATTGCTGGTAATCACAAGGGGACTTACATGAAATTCTCTTTTGCGGGTTGAAAACTTAGACGGTTTTATCCTTGAAGGCTCTTTTGGTGGGTATCTTCAGATTTTCCAAAAAAAATAAAAAAAGGATAAGGGTTTAGAGATCTAAACTACGCCTAAGAATTCCAGAGACAGCAGTGAGTAGACAAAATGGGTAACCACACTTCGTTTCGCCACCTTTGGACAACTACGCGAAGCAGGTGCAATCTTCAACGGAAGTGATAAGAATTTTCATATTTGAATCGGTAATTGAAACAAACAGAAGTTAAGCATCCACGATTTAATGGCTCAGACTAACTTTACACGTCAAATGCAAATCATCCACTTGACAAAAGTATGAGCAAAATTTTATCCGCCACTGCGATCAAATCTATCATTCATCTAACCAACATGTAATGAAATGCTATTCTAATTCTACTCTAAGTGTTGAAGGAGAAATATTCAACCTTGCATACTACTTGAAAATAAAAGTTGTTCTTAGCAAATCATGCACAAGAGCTTTTATAAACGGAAATAGTTTCGTCGCAACAATCTTTTATTACTCACTTCACACATTACAAATGAGGGCCAATGAGTTTATATAGAGTTTCATAAATGGAATAAATGGCTCAGATTAAAAATGAGCCGACGGTCAAGATTTAACAAACGAAACCCTAATTAGGGTTTCCCAAAATAACTTCAGTTAACTGGCAATGAACAGCAATGAGTTGGCAATAGGAGCTATTTTCAAGGGACTGTATCCCGATCCTCTCGAGCTGCCGTGTATTCGCCGAATCTGGACACGATCGAGGCAACCTTGTCCATGGTAACCTGTGGAAGCATGCCGATTCTGAATTCAAGCCCATCCATGCTCTCGGCGCATCTGGCGAAGGTCTCCTCCCACTCTGGTTCCGTCTTCTTAAAGGATTCTCTGATGCTCAAGAAGTTCGCCAATTTGGCCCAGTCCTGCCTCAAGATGGGCCCAGTGATGTAGAAGATATTTTCCTGGACACTTTTCTTCAAAACTTCCAACTGCAGGTCATTCTCTCGCAGTGCCTCTTTATCCAGGACATCGGCAATTATGTTGAGGATTTTGGCCTGAACTTCCTTGACCTGTTCCTCCAGTCTGATGCCGTCAATCTTAACCCTCTCCAAGACTTCACCTCGTGCCGTCAAGGTCCAATACCAAGTGTGGAAGTCATAGGCTGCTCCCGCTGCGATGACGCCTCCCTCTATCAATTCTTGCTTAGGAACTCCTTTCAGAATCCTAAGGCAAGGGATTATTCTATCCTGCACGTCTGGAAGGCTGTCCCATACTTCTGCCAAAGAAGCGAACCTAGAAAGCAAGGCAGTGGCCTGGCCATAAACCAAAGTTAGCCGCTCCACAAATGTCTCAGCTTCAGTCCCCTTTACGGCTATCCATTCTTTGGCCTCCTGAACCGTGAGCCTGTTTTCTTCATTTCTTTAATGGCCTCCTGCGAAGAGTTCGGAAGTAGAGGAGCTGCCGTAGTGTCCTGATCAAGTGGCTTGATCAAGTGCTGAATATATTCCCTTAAGCGCTCAATCTCTAATTGGCACTCCTTCCTTCTGGCTACCTCCTTCGCCAACCTTGATTTGATGGCGGACACAGAATTGTCCAAATCTTCCATTTCTTGGCCCTTAGTGGTTGGACCCAAGTCAATGGTCGTGATGGCGTAATCCTGTGGAGCCATATCCTCCCGTGGCTTGTCCACTGTAGGCACGGCGATTTGCACTGTCCTGTTGCCGGCCTCGTCTCTATGTATGCTGGAGAATTTCTTTGCCGACTTTTTGGGCACGGTTTGAGACAATCTGGCCAAAAAGTCTGCCGTATCATCCTCTTCTGGTTCATCTGCCGGCACTTGTACCTTTAGCCTCTCCTTCAGCCAATCCGGTATCGTAAGCTGCTCAACACCGTCTTCTTCCGGCACGCCTTCTCTATCAGGAACGTCTACAATTCCCCTAAGGGCTGAAATCATCCCTTCCTGAAAATCCTCATCTTGGGTGCCCACATTGTCGTCATCCGACTCCAATATTTCGGTGCCCGTGGGAGAAGGTGGCGCATCCTCATCTGGCTGGAGCTCCGCGTTGTTTTCAGGAATCGGAGAAGGATCCCTCATATCTGCTAGTGAAGCATCGGCGGTAGCCAGTATCTCCTCAATATTTCTGGAGGCGGCCGATTGAGAAGGTTTCATCTTTACCTGTTTCTGGACCGGCTCTTTGCCTGCAGCTATTTCTTTTCTTTTCCTAGATGTGGTGGCCTCTATCACTGGGAGGTCCTGTGATGCTCCCGCGTTGGAAGAATAAGATTCTGCCTCGCTTAGCATATCATAGGTCAGGGTTATCTTCTGGCGCCTTAATTCTTGAACTCGTTGATCAACCCACCACTGAGTAAACTTGATGACAGGCCTCATCAAGACGTTCAAGTCAGCATGCTCTGCTTCTGACCACTGGACAGCGGGCAAAGCTGAATTCTCATCGAAGCGCGGTTGTCTGATTCTCGTCCTCTTCCAACTGATCTGGCACGTGACAAAATTCTGTTGCCCTGATCAAGCTGAGAGGTAATCTGGACCACATCCTCCGTCTGACCTCAAATTCATCCGCAGCATTTGCCCAATAGTCCTCCAGTTCGACCCTATGCTTGTACCTCCTTCCATCCACCATTTTGATGTGGTGATGGGGGTCGTAGTGATTTCTGGCCGGATATGGAGAGAAAGGGTAATGCTGTATCTCGATTCTGGCACTGTCAGCTGCCTGTGATGACGGACACGACTCCAGCATGTTCCCTATAAAGAAGGGAAAAGTAACTGCCGCCTTTTGCTTTGCTCTTTGAAGACCCTGAAAATCTTCTAACTGCCTCAACACTTCGAGCAGACCATCTTATTCGTGGGGAAGATGGGCAGACGGTACGGGCTTCCAGTGAATCCTTGAATTCTGATATACGTAAATCTTGGATACTGGATAAACCAAGACCCGTATTTACCGATTAGGCTTTTGGCTTCATGTGTCAGCCGCTGATGCGTCCCTCCCTGGAGTATCCTGGTGATGTACATCAGGAACGCGTCGTGGGCTCGTCTAAAATGCGCCTTCTCCCTCAGCTGGAGTTGTGGGTAACAGTCATAAGGTTTTAGCTCGTTCTCCTTACTGCCAACCGTGCCTTTGCAGATCAAGCCTGCATATCTGTAAGTTCTGGCCAACATATAGACGACGTAAGAACCCATATGAAACGTTTTGGTCTTCTCTAGATTGATAAGCTGGTGGTGAAGATTATTGCTTATCATCCTAACCCAGTTAAACATTTTGACACCTTCTGTGAAGTCCTCAATGAAGTAATACATCCATGGCTCAAAGGGTGCTCCCGAGGGACTGCCTGCCACTCTGTTCAGCAAGATAATAATATCTCTATAGTCCTCTTTGAAGTCCGTGCGCATCAACTTCTTGGGCATCTTCTTAAAGGACGGTCTAGGCTTGTCCAGCCAAAATTTGTTAAGGTTGGCGGCACAAAGATCAGGATTTTTGTCATATAGCTTCTGAGCATCTTCCTTGGTCTTGTAGACAGTTTTAGGATATGCCGGAATGCCGAAGGCTTCCTGAATGGCCACCTCTGTCAGATGTGCCAACACTCTCCCATCAGGCGCCACAATCCGCCTTGACTCAGCATCATAGTGAAGTGCACACTCCACCATCAGTTCAGCACAGCAAAGTGCAGGCTGGAATCCGGCAGCTTGAAATATGCCGTTTCTCACTATCCTTCTAGCTGCAGGCGTTGGTAAGGGTCCGTTGTGTCCATATATCCTCTTTTTAAATTCCACGAGATCGATGTGGCCAAGATCAGTGTCTGAGACATTTTTCCACTTAGACTTTATTCTGGTCTCTGGCTGCGATCCTTTACTTGCAAACTTCATCTGTGCCTGCCTGGATATTTCGCTTTGATCGATCGGCAGCCTGCAAGCACAAGATACTTAACATTAATACAATATCATTTAAGAATTAAAGAGTTTCGGGGTATAGCCTAGACAAAATCGCACTTTCAGCCTTATTAAATTAAAAATTTCTGTCAAAAAGCAAGCTGAAAGTAATTAAATTCGCCTATCATAAATGAAATTTGTGCCGGAAACGAAGTAGAAGATAGAAACACAGCGCAAATGCGTTGTTGATTAACTTCCAAACCTCAAAGATCACGTTGTGGCTGCAAATGAATTAAAAATTCAAAGAAATCTGCCAGAAGAAGTGCGCCACTATGCTGGAAGTACGATTTCAGCCAAGAAATAAATTACTTCCCTCAAAAATCACGCCTTTCAATAAGAAATGCTATCTTGATTCTCACAATGATGTTATTCTCACAAACTTCTCCTTCGAGAACGTTTTCCTGAAGATTCGAGAGAGATAGTTGCTTCTCAGCCGGAATTTGTGAAGAAATGAGTTGCTGAAACTCATTTTATGGCTGAGAAGTGCGATTTTCCTCAAGGCATTGCTTTCTTTCTTTTGATTTTCTTCCAATTTTTAGAAACGTTTTCTCCTCGGATTAGCAAACTTCTAATTTCACTTTCAGTTATCGAGGCAAGTTTCTAACTTTCGTCTTTGTGCCATCTCTGCTGAGATTTTCGAATTTTCTCAAGGAAAATTGACTAAGTGTTGGAAAATATATTAAATTAATTGTCCAAAATTATTTTTCCAACGCGTTTTAAATCCTCCGAACGTGGCAAAGTTTAAACTTATCTAAGGCAGACTAGTTTAATCTTCCAAATAATCTCCGGATTTTGAATTTTTAATTAAAATTTCCTAAGTGTCAGGGAAATAATTAAAAATATTAAAATATTAAATTCCAACCCGTTCAATCTTGATACATGGCTAATTTCGTTCGTCAGAGGCAAAATATCTCTTTTTTAAATTGTCTGCCTAGCCAAAATGTGCTCAATAGCTCATCTGCCAAATTTTAGTTCTCTAGGCGGAGTTTTGACCTCTCTGGACATTTTTATTTTAGCCAAATGATTCATCTTCTGGGTTGGGCGAACCTGGAGACCTCTGCCATTTTGCCATTTTTTTACTAGCGCTTAGGAATTTTCCAAGCTGAGAGGGGCGGACTTCATGTTTGCTCTGCCAAGCACTCTTCATTTTGTGCCAAAAAATTTCACTCCGTTGTGCTGGGGCGTGATTTTTACGCCGGCCAAAACCTCTTCTCCTTCTAGACATTTCTCCGTTTTTCATGCCTTAGGATAATTTTCTCTTCAAAAATTGGGCGAATGTCTTATAATTCCTTGCCTATGGCGTATTTTATCTTCCATTGGTCTTAGATTTTCCTTGCCATGGCGAATTTTATTTGTGCCTTGTCCAACGGAAAATTTCACTTGTTTCCATCATTTAATTCAATTTTTAATGAATTATCTTGCAATTTTACCCCTTTCCAACCACCTTGGAGCGCACCCCCTTCATGTTTTACCCTTCTCCACACTTCTTGGGGGCGGACTTTGTGTTTTTCATGCCATTTCCCTTAAGGGCGGACTTTGAACCTTTTGTGCCATTTTCCTTAGGCTGGGCGGACTTCATGAATTTTATGCCGCTTTTATTAGGGGCGGACTTTGACTTGTCTATGCCACTTCCCATATGGCGCACTTCTTACATTGCTGGGCGGACTTTGAGTTCCCTGTGCCAAGGGCGGACTTTGTAACCTTCATGCTTATGGCGGACTTCAGCCTCTTTGTGCCATGCGCCTCTCCCTATCATCTTGGGCGGACTTTGGCCTCTTCATGCCATGGCGGACTTGATGAATTTCTTGCCAGTGCCTACCTTTGGCATGCCAAAGGTAGGGCGGACCTTGACTCTTCCATGCCATTCCTCTCTTGATGGCGCCATTCTCAGACTTAGACATTTTTCAAAGATTCCTTGCCAATTTTCAAACTTTTTACATTTTGCCTTGATTTTCTTGTTTTCCGAAGACACATTGATTTTCTGCTCTGTGGGTTCCAAGAATAGAAACTTTTTCCCAAAATAGAAACTTTCCAAAAATAGAAAAAGCAAAAAGCATCCCTAAAAAATAGGGACTCCGGAATGGCCTAAAAATGCCAAAAATCAAAAAAGCAAAAAGCAAAAAAGCAGATTCCCTAAAAAATAGGAAGTGTCAGAAACGACCGAAAGCAATGGCGATCTTCGTCCACCGGGTCTTCTAAGCACTTCCATGACGTTAAGGTCCAAAAACGAGTTCAAAGTCTCAACTTAGCCAGACTGACTTTCAAAATTTTATCCAAATTCAAGATTCTCAAAGACGTTGCGCAGAGGGCGGAACCAAACTTGGGGGTCCCCATTTGCGATGGGGCGATGTGTGAAATAGGTCACAAAAAGACCCTCAAAGAGAAATCTGATGAATGCAGCAGAATAAATGGAGAATTTCCTTCAATTGGAAAGTGAATTACAAAGAACTAGAAACAATGAAGAATAACTTGGTAAGCAGATTACTACTCTTAGCAGTGATCTTGTCATTGCAAATGAATACAAAGAAAAGTTTAAGATTAGTTTAGTAAAGCTTGATAAGCTGACTCAAGGACAAAAGAGCGGAAATGATAAGAGAGGTCTTGGATATGAAAAGGGAGAAAGTTCCAGATCAGGACAAAATAATTTCAAACAGAACAGAAATGGAAGGTATCTGGTAAGACAACCTAATGCACAAAAGTTTAATGGGTATTGTTTTGCCTGTAATAAGTTTGGTCATATGGTTGCTCAGTGTAGAAGTAATTCGAGGTCAAAAGTTTCATCATTATCTAGTCAGTATTTCAATTGCAAAAAACTTAGTCATAAAACAATTGAATGCAGAAATATGTCAAGTCACTCTATTGATAGAAGAAATGTTGAATGCTATACATGTGGGAAATTTGGGCATATTGCTAATCAATGCAGATCTAGAAGAATTCATTGGAATGATTGGTCAGGACAAGGAAACATTGTGTGCTACAACTGCAACAAGAATGGTCATATTGCAAGATTCTGCAGAAACAAAAATGTAGATAGAAGAGGTCCGGTATATAGAGGCAAAAATATAGAGAAATATGAGAAAGGGAAAGAAAAGTTAA
The DNA here is from genome assembly GCA_007115665.2 of Sequoiadendron giganteum. NCBI lineage: Eukaryota > Viridiplantae > Streptophyta > Pinopsida > Cupressales > Cupressaceae > Sequoiadendron > Sequoiadendron giganteum. The sequence continues at coordinate 476,651,481 of CM021102.1, forward strand.
CTATGGATGAAATCAAAGATCGGATGAAGAAGACATGGGTAAGGAAAAATGTAATGTCCCTTCCTTGGATAGCTCAATCTATAGCGAAGGTTGGCCTACTATTAGGGTTCTCATAGGTCAACAACATGATTAGGGTACCCAACCGAGGGCTATGGAGTCTAGCTAGGAGCCTTACGAGCCTTTCAGTTTATATTTCAGTTGATGAATCTAGAGCTAAAGTGAAAAGATTAAAGTTGCTTTATGGGAATAGTAAAAGGCGAATAGTAATTGAAAATCATAAGGTGAATAGTGAAAAGTGCCCCCATCCTAGCAACTCAAGTTGTTTTTAAAAAGTTGCCCTTTTATTTGGATGAGGAAAGATCCTCAAGAAAATTATTTTAATGAATTTTATTAAAAAAGTCCATGAGAGGTTATAAAGCAAACTATTGGGCTCTTTTTTGAGCATTCTACTTTCATTTTTACAAAACACTTTGCAAGTTTGAGCTCTGGAGAAGGGTTTCAGCATTGCTTCAGCCTTCTGGGAACGAAAACTCTCAAAGGCTATCGTGGATTGGACGAGAACCCAGTTCACCTTTGGGGAGGGCCCACCTTGGGTCTTCATTTGGGCTTATTTGGACAAGTTTCTTATATATATTTTGCAGATTTTGATCATTTATGGCAGCTAAGGCACATGGGTATTTGATTTTATTGCATATTCTTCCACGGCAACAATTTATCTTCGATTTGGTATCTTATTCGTGGAGTTTTGATCAAGGCTGCTTGTTGGGTATTTTGGGAGGCACCTAGCGTTTGGTAAAAGGTTGATGTTCCTGATTTTTATCATTATTTCCAACATATTGGTGGTCCTCTACAACACTTATTTCATCATCATACTCAGCTATACCGTTTGAAGTTGTAACAACGAAGTGATTCATGATTTGACTTCAATAATCAAGCTACAATTAGAGCTATACGTTCGGGTATGTGTTTATCATTTTAAATAGTCAAATATTGCATTATATAAGGGTTTTAGACTGTTGTTACAGACTGATTTAATGTATATCAAACCCTTGAAACTTGTAATCAGATCTGATATAGTTGAATAAAAGGGATTCTATTGAGTTGAAATTGTTGTTTTTCACTTATGCAATAGTTCTCTTTCATTTCTATGCTTTCCTCTATGATTTTGCAATGAAAAACAAGCAATGAAACTCAAACAAACAATCAGCAAAACCAAATCAGACCATGCAAGACAACTGTTTGACATTATGGCAAGAGGGCAAAACTGAAATATTAAAGGTAGAATTGGTAAAGGGATCTTTCAAAAAATGATTTTGATACTGGAAATGTTTTCGTACCGGAACCTACTTCTGGTAATTGATTTCAGGCCACTGGCCTACAGGGAGTTTTACAAGAAAATATTTCCTCCCCTATCTATGGATGGTACCGAAACATAGAAAATAGTCAAAAAGGTGTACTGATGGTGTACAGAAGTTTTGGATAACTTTAGCAAAAAGAACTCAAACGATTCATAGGTCTACAGAAGATTTTTCTATCGTCATTTGGGAAAACAGAGTCTCCGGAAAACTTAGGGCAAATGCATTTATTGCACATGTGTGATCTATAAAAGTCAAGTCAAAGCCATCATTTGTCACTTTGCATCAAAGAAGAGAAGGAGAGCACTCGATAGGCGGATTACAAAGCAGTAAACTTGATTTCATCGTCAAATCTTGAAATCTATCAGAAATCGAGAAGGATCTACATGTGCTAGCACAGTGTACATTGCTCACAAAATGATAATTGATGGTCAGGACTTTGACCTATACGGGTTGTTAAAAGATCAGATTATGGAGAATGTTCAACTGACAAAGGAGTCAGGCTATCCATTCAGGTTTGGCACTTTAATTATATCTCTAGTAATATATTTTTTGAATTGGTTGCCAAAAATCGACAATGTAGTATGGAAATCAGACAAACCGGTATGCAATCAGATATACTCTTATTCTAAGAGCTTAACTAACTAGGATTTGGAATTTGAATTTTTTTGTAAGAATGTGCTTGTAAAGTGTGGATCAGTCAATATTTCCCCTCCGATAAGATTAATGGAAGTTGGTTCCTCTTCCGGTAGCACTGATAGAGGACAGAAAAGAAGACAGGAAATTATTGAATACAACCCTCCGGAAAACAAAGTTCCCAGGATTGAGGGAAAAGGAAAGGAAAGTGTGGACATTCTCGACGAAGAATCTGATGAAGAACCTGAGAATCCACTGGAAAATGAATCTGGTCAAGAAAAAGGTAGTGAGGAAGAAGAAGATCTGACAAAAGAAAAGCTACTGCAGCTTATCCAAGATGTAGGTGGCATGCAAAAAATTGCAAGGTTATGGTCAGTGAGACCATCATACGATCAAGACTTGATTCTGGAAGTTCTAAATGCTCATGTTGAGCACTGTAAGATAAGATTGGAAAGTCTGAAGGACATTCTGCCTGAAGAAATGATTGAGTGCAGCAAAGAATCAATGGGATCTGAGGACAAAGGCAAAGAAGAAGGTGAAGTTGTCTCTCACCTAAAGGAACAATTCAGAATATCCCTTTCCAAGCTGAAAAATAAAATAAATGAGTTGAGGCTATGCATTAACTCAGCCACAAGCATCTACAACTATTGCATCCGTTGGCCCCATGCAGTCAACAATTACAAGGAGAAGTTGGATCAAATTGAAGCAAAATTGAATGACATTGGCAAAAGCTTTGACATATCTCAGGATCTGGATGGCATTATCAGGAAAAGAATCTGGGAGTTACAGTCAGAACAAACAAAAATTCAACTTTCCAAGAGTGTTCTTGTGGATACTTTTTGGAAGGTAAAGGATCTAATTGAATGCAAGCTGGAGCAAATGGTGGAAATACTGAAGAATGGTGAGAAACTTGAAGAAGCAATTACAATTCTTGAATCTCTCATTGAGATCATTAACAAGACTTCCAAGAACAATAGTTTGATCATTATTATTGGAATTACAGTTCTTGCCGGAAGTGAAGAAAAACCATAAGATAATCTTATAAAGCTAGCAGTTAATTGTCTTCAAGTTTTTGCAATTTTGATCAAAGGAGGAGAACTGTAAGCATATATGTGTTAAATTTTTGAAGCCTTAAGGATTTTGAACACATGTTTTGTCACTTTTTGTCTTTTTGGCATATGGCATCCATGCTTTGTCATTGATGTCAAAGGGAGAGAGAATGCAGTGAAAATGCCTCATAAAGGAAGAAAAGAAAGCAGTATAGAAGGAGAGAATGCCTTATAAATCTCAAGGTGAGAAAGTGCAAGAAAAATTTTGGTAGTGTAGCTAAAATGATTCTGACACTTAGACATTTTTCACTAAGTGTTGCCATCAATACCAAAGGGGGAGATTGTTGGCATATGGCTCGGGAGATTGGCTTGTAAGTGTTGTCATTGATGGCAACCCAAGTCATGCAACTTAAGTATAATTTCGGTTCCCACTGACAGAAAACAACAGAGTAAAGAACAAGGCATCCAGTTAACATGCATAAAATTTGATCTAAACACCTTACCGGACAGATATTTTAGTTTGTGAATCTCTGAGGAAGGTCTGTTGATGTTTGTAGTATCTTGGTTTTGATGCGCACTCACTGGTACATGATCTAGGAGATACGGTGCACTAATTTGTTGATTATCTGTGATAGAAGACCGACCCGACAAGGATAGAAATTGTGCATGTATAAGATGTAATTAATTATAAGTCTTCATAATTGATTAAGTGTTATTTGGGTCCTCTCTTTGTCTTAACCAACTTTGGAGGATGCGCATAAAGATTTAGTAGTGGATCTGGCCGACAAGTTAAAAGTAACTTAATATTTTGTAAAGTCGACTGGTGGATGAATCAATCCTTGATCGCGGATATATATATAAGAGGTTGTTCTTATCATTTCAAATATAATAGGGTAAGTGAATATGAGGGTGTGTGTGTTGAAGTGCGAATTGAGAGATCCAGCAGTGCAATAGAACGAATTTGATCATAAGTGATGCGAAGAGCAAAAAAGAGCATAATAGAGCAGAGCGAAGTCCAGAGTCAGAAAGCAAATCCAGAATCAAATCTATGAGCTTCATCGAAACTGTCACCTAGCATAAGTTGATGCTACTATCTCAGTTCACCCTTCAAATGGTTTTAATCTGAATTTTGCATGGCAATAAGCCTTTCTCTTGAGTAGTGAGCTCTAAGCAGTGTGCTTGAATGCAAGTGCATTCCCTTTTGTAAACAATTATATTTGAGTACTCAGATTCTGGATTAACCTCCACCATGGTCTTTCCCCTAACAGGGTTTCCACGCAAAAATTTGTGTCATGGTGTTATGAATGTTTACTTTGAATGCATACATCTTTTCTTTAAATACAATGGTGAAATGGTTTCAAGTTTTAGACACATGGAGTTTAAATATTGTTGAACACTGATTCCCCTTGCCTCCCTCCCTCTCAATGTTCCCTTGAGTCCAACAAAGATTATAGTAATACAAAAAAAATTATGCATGCCTTATCCACTTCTTTGTGTGCCTCCATGTTCCACCTTATAGCTTACAATGAAGATTGTGCTCAAAGTATGTTTCTAGGAACCAAAAACACATGTGATTGAGCTCTAATCAAGTTGGATGATGTGGATGTGCAATATATGCATGGACCACAACTAGAGCCCACAATGTTTGACTGATCTACATTGGTTTCTGATAGAAAATAATGAACAATGGTTGCTTCTATGAATGCTTGTGTCCTAGCCCTCTCCAATTTCTTCTCATCCAATAACGCAAAATGTGCTCTCATATCTCATCTCACCTCTTCTAAGGCATCTGAACACACCTTGGCATTGTGCTTAGGAATGCCTACAAGATGGTATTTGAGGTGATTGATGTCTCCATTAAGCTTCTTTGTGTACTAGGTACAAATCACAATCCCTACTATCGAGTCCCATTATAGCATGTTTCCTAGTGGAAGCACAAACTCTTAAGGGGTTTGATTCTAACAGGACCAGCTTCCTCTTGCTAAGTCCAAACCAAATGTAGAGTCAAATGCTATTGTATACTAACTTGCAACATTAATAAAAAAATAGCACTTAAAACAAATACAGCAATTTGAATACAATTTTATTTTTTTAAATCATGTACAATTTAAATGCATTTAAAAAATTGAAACATAACATAGTAGTATGGTAATTGAACGGTAATCAAATTAATGAATTTGACAAAACTAACATGTTTCAACCCTAAAAAATGAACCCTATATTCAAAAAAAAAAAGATTAAAATAATTTACATAATCTTGTGTAACTATAAATCAACAAGAAAATTATATAAATTGAATTCAATGTAATTAAATTTGCAAATTTTTACATGCTATAAAAGATTTAATATCCTAGAAAATTATAAATGTTTTATAAATTTACATGCATAAAAAAGGGGGAAAAAATATCTTAGTGCAAATCTTGAATTTCAAAATATTGTTTAACAAATCCCATTAAATATTCTTCTAGTTTTCTCCAAAATGCTCTAATTTTGTGTTTTCAACATGGGCATATAGGGCTTGTAAAGCCACAAAATTGCATTTTTTCTGAGGTTTTTCCTCATTTCTAGTGAGAGATTTTGGGACTAGTTGTACATTGGATGCTAACGCAATTGTCTTGGTTTGTATATCTTCAATTGTAACTAAATCTTGTTAAAGGTTACCTCGAGCAACACCCTCCTAGATCAAGTTGAACCTAAAGAAAAGAAAAGACTATCCACTCTCAACAATTGACCTTTCATCACTCACTCTTTGTGTAATGTCCCCGTTTTTAGCACTTCATTTTTCAGTGATTGGTAACCTATTCCAAGTGTGCTGTCGAGAAGTCAGTGGCAGAATTAGGGTTTTCGGCTGTTTGATGGGTTCTCTTGAAGATTCAGGGTTTTGTTTGTTGGAGTTTGGATGTTTGGATTCTAAATTCCTTCTGGGTTTTCAGAGAGCTTCGCAGAGGTATGACTTGCAACGGCTTTGGGCAACCTTTCCAAACTTACTATTTTTAGTAAGTTATGACGGCTACATCTCGGAGTTTGGGAGTTTGGATTGCGGACTCTTTTTGGGTTTTCAGAAGGCTTCGCAATGGTGTCGTATGCATTACATTCCGAGCAACTTTTTGAATTTACTATTTTTAGCAAATTCTATATTTAGCAATGGTCCAGTCAGCACCAGCTCAGTCAACTTTCCTCTTCTGGCAGTTCATTGGGTAATTCTCATTTTTGGCTTAAGGGGTTCATTTTGGAGAAATAAGTTATTTTAAGTCAAAATGTTTTATTTTATAAATACCCCTTGGCCTAGTGATATAACTTAAAAGTTGTTTTAAAGAAGGGGACCTTGAGGGGTATTTTCTCATGAAGGAAATATTTTTATATTTCTAAAAGTCAATAATTGCTCAAGGGAAAATGGACGCCAACTTTTGGAGAAAAGATGATTTTAAATTAAAGAAAATTTGCCTTCATGAAAAGGGATGCCATTTTGAAGGAAGACTAGGTCAAAACCCTAAAAGCATCTTGAAGTTAGGGCGCACCTTCTGGAAGCTTCTGGAGGGTCTTCTCAAAATTATAAAAAGGGAGCCTTGGGTCTTCATTTCTCATCTTATGTTTGGAATATTGTTATGCTGCCGAAATGGTGCTGGATTGCTTCGAGGAATGAATGCCTCCTAGCCTTGGCTCGACTTCTTGCTTGAAAGACAGCAACTAGTGGAGAGTTAGATTGTAGTTGAGTGAGATTTGTAGTGAGATTTTGCATTGTAGAAGTTGTTTTGCATTTGTAGTTCGGTTTCTTGCATTTTAATCAAATCTGGAGTTGCTGATTTTTGTATTGCAGATTGAAGTTTATACTCATAAGTCTTTGGGCGAATTTATTTTGGTTCTGGGTAGTTTACCCATGCATTTGCTAGCCTTGGGCGCCCCTCTATGCCAAGTTGCAGATTTTTTAGAGGTGTCTTGGATTTTATCTTGTTGGTAGAACATTTCTTGAGGCTGTACCATTCTGTTTTGCCTGGCAAGTGTTTAGAAAAAAAAATACTTCAATTTTTCAGCTGTTTCTTTGTCTAGTCTTCATTGTCATCAACCTAGCTTTCTTTTGCATCAAGTCTCATGTCATTCTGGCAAGTATTGAGTGAGTTGTGAGCATTTTAGTGGATTCTAGGGTTGCTGGTTATGCATATTAAGTTGTTGTTCTGTCATATCAGCTTGCGTAAAGTCTATCTTTTGAGTTGGGTTTGGGTTGAAAGTCTTTGTGATCATTGAGGAGACATTATACTATATTGCAGCATTGTTAGACTTTCTTATGCTATGTATTTGGCAGGCAAATCTCTAATTATTGTAAGCTAAATAGTAGTACTGTCAGCAATCTTACTTTTTCTCTGTTATTTCATTGTAATACCCGCTAGATAAGTGGAAGAGGTTGGCTTGCCGCCTATTTACTTTGATTTGCATTGTAATATCTTACATCTCCGCCCTATGGTAGCTCCATTCCCACTTCGGGTTTGAAAGCACATTCTGGGTGTTGAGTTTACTTTCAGCATAATAGAAGTAGGGATCCTCTGACCATATGCTCGTCGTCATCCGGTGCATTCTTGGTTAGAGTTATTTATTCAGCATTGTTTTGAGATCCTCTGACCATATGCTCGTCGTCATCCGGCGCATTCTTGGTTAGAGTTGAATTCCGCATCGTTTTGGTTTAAGTGCTAACCCTAACGGATGTGTGTTGCTTTGCTTACTGTTATTGAAAATTTGAAAAATTTGGCTCGGTATATTTCACTTTGTTGATGAGTTGGTCCATCTACTTTCAAGTATGATATATGCCTAACCTTGAAGTGGATTGGTCCCTCTAGAAGTGTCAAACAACAATTTTGGGACCCAACATTCCCAACAAGTAATCAGTAAAAAAATTCTAATGTCTCCTTCATAGGTATGAACAATTGGCAAAGACCCTTAGCCTATTTCAATCTCATAGGCTAATTGGGTCGTGGCAATGTAATAAACACCCCAATTTTTTTGAAAATATTCAACTCAAATTAAGCTACAATATGATGACCTTAACACTTTTTCATCACCCAATTCCTGCGATGGGAAATGTGAGAGTATGCGGTGTACAGGATCACCCCAACTATCTAAAAAGCAGCAATACTAAAAAAAAAAACACTAGGTGACAGAGTCGACCAAACTTCACTTCTTCAATGGAGGACTATGCAAGAATTGAAAGAAAAACACTTCAACAATTATTCAGCAGTGTATACAATTACAATGAGCACAAGCAGAAGCACTAATTCACCGGAGTGCAATTAAAATGCATAGGCACTTCTCGCTTATTCAACGGACTGCACTTACAAAGCACAAGCACCTCTCGCTTATTCAGTGGAGTACAATTACAAAGCACACACACTTCATGCTTGTTTAGAGGAATGTAATCACAAAACACAGTCACTTCCACTTGTTTAGTGGTGAGTACGATTACAAGAAGATGCAAAGTTAAGCCCATTGGCGGTACTACCATCCAAGGTATTACAAGATTAGATCAAATACATTACAAACATCATATAGAAAGATTAACTACTGATATGTGCTGGTATAAAGTGCTGATCATAAATAAAGTCTACTGCAACAACCCCAAAGTGAACCAAATAACTTGAATAAATTAACGTAACTAATAAAAATAGAAAAATACCTCATATGAATGCTATGGAATGTTGGTGTAAGTTTGATAGCACTTGGTTCTACTAATAAAATTCCAAATCAGGACTGTGTTAGTGTTTTTGGGTAGCTGCGAGAGGTATTATCCCAGTCGGCTAGAAGATAAGTCAGATAAATAATAAACAATTATTCAAGTTGTTGGGTCGGCCCTCATGGAATAGGACACCTAGACTTATATATATAGAAGAAAGGTTCTTCTCATTTCATAATCAATTCAGTTATTCATCCTTTTGTGTTTAGAAGAAAGTTCGCCACTCGGGAGGAGGTTCGCCATTTCAGTCTTGATCAGAAATTTGCACTATTTAAACTGCTGGGATACCTCATTGTATTCTGCCTATCTAGGCATGACTCTCAAAGTGCTAATTTCTTGCACTGTTGTACCTGTTCTTTTATTAAGTAAAGTGTTGCTGAGTTTTTCTCCCTCGAGTAGGAGGGTTTTCCCAAAATAAAATTTGTGTTCATTGTTTTGTGTTTACTTTTCTGTTTTTTGTTAAATCTGATATAAAAATGACATGGTATCAGAGCTAAGGTTCAAGAAATCTGATTAGATTTAATGCAGAAATGTATGTGAAGGATTAGCAAGAGACACAATGAGAAATTAGTCCAATTAAGAGCAGACCTAGAGCAGAATAATGAAGAGCAATTCACATAGAGGGTTTAGAGCATCATTCATATCAGTTGGGACTGGAAGCATTCACCATGGGCAAACATCATAAGGCTAAGGCGAACTTCTTTTGAGGTAATTTTGAGCATCATTGTTAGGCGAACTTGGTGAGATATCGTTGTAGCCCTAAAGCGATGAAATATATCGGGCAATTTTTTTTTCACTTTTTTCACAACTAAATTCACCCATTAGCGTTAGTAAAAACACAATCCAACTGAAGGGAACCCTTTTCTCTGATCAACCCAGATCCCAATGCGGGCAAGGTGAGAGCATACTCGAAAGGGGATCGTTAGCGCAACTGAAACTACTAAAAGAGTAATGAAAGGAGATAACAATCAACTCAACCACTTATTCGGCGGGGGGACTGAAAATGAAAGTACATTATTGAAATTAAATATGCAACTCGACCACTTGTTCAGTAGGAGCATATTGACGGCTCAGTCGATCAGCAACATGATGAAGTGATGCATTACAATATATAAATAGGCAGCAAGCCAGCCTCTTCCACTTATTCAGCGAGTGATGCAAGAAATGAAACCTAAGACTATAGACTAAAATGATGCCAATCTCTTCCACAAAAGTGGGGATACAAAATATAAAGTGCAGAGAGTAAAGAGTTGATCAGTACTACTGATTCAGCATTACAATGCGATGAACAATCTGCAAATATGATGAGATGTAGAAACCAATGAACTCCACAATGTTAGGAAATGAACTCCAAACAAGTACAAGCTATCCAACATATGAAATATAGTTAAAAGGACTGAAATATCAGGTCTGATATAAAAATTGCAGTAATCAGAAATTCATACCAGCAAGCCCAAGAATCACCAAAATGCTCATAACTTCGTCAAAATACCTCCGATTGATGTGAAATCAAGTGCAAAGGAAGCATAAGAGAAGGGTGACCAAGTACAAACCAAGAAATAGCAGCAAGCAACCTCTGATATTTTTATGCACGCTTCCCAATGCAATGGCAGGCAAAGTACAACCTCCAAGAAAGGGCGACTAGCAAGATAAAATCCAAATCACCTCTGAAAAATCTAAAAACTTGCAAGAAGGGGCGCCCCAGGTAGACTTGAACAATAAGCCAATACCCAGAACCAACAAAAAATTGTGCAAGGAGCTATTATCGAAAAATTTTGCTTCAGCCAAGCACCACACCAGCATTACCAAAAACTGATTAAAATGCAAGAAACTCAACTACAATGTGCTCAATCTATTCTCAAGGATTAAGAACAGTCAAATCTCAACTAATTGATATTTTTCACGCAAGAAGTCAAGCCAAAGCTAGGAGGTATGCATTCCTCGAAGCAACTCACTAACCATTCCGGCAGCATAACATTACTGTATATATAAGACAATGAACTAAGAACCCAATGCTCTTATTTATAACATTTCCTACTCCAAATTCAAATTCAATCTTCCTCCAAATGGACGCCAAAACCAAACTCAAATTCACAATGCCCATTTGTGTCATTTGTGTTTCATTTCTCCAAGTCGTCCTCCTCCAAGAAGTATTATACTTTATTAAAATGTCAATAAAGTATATTATGGCGTCCAAAATAATAGTAAAGTGAAACACTTTATTAAAGTGAAATATAAATATAATTGACCACTTATTTCTCCAAGGCGTCCAAACATGCCTTTTAAATATTTCACTTAAAATAACATTCTCATCAAATATCAAACTTGCCAAAATAATCACCTCAAATGCTAGAGACCAACTGACTATATTGCCCTGCTCGAAATAGCCATAATACCAAGTTGTTGAAACACTGCCAAAAATAGCACCAAGGGTGTTGGAGACCAAACTGCTCAAATTGACCTGCCAGATATAACCACTGAACTGAACTGCACAAACCCTGCTAACAATAGTAAATTGTTCCAAATTCATTTTAACCACAATCCGAGCAGCTGTCGTACTTACTAAAAATAGCAAGTCCGGAAAAGTTCTCTGATTCAGTTGCATGTCATACCATCGTGAAGCTCTCCGAAAACCCAGAAGGAATCCAGAATCCGATCTGTAAAAATCCAACATGTAACCGTCGTACCTTACTAAAAATAGTAAGTCTGGGAAAGTTCTTTGATTCAGTTGCATGTCATACCACTGCGAAGCTCTCTAAAAACCCAGAAGGAATCCCGTAACCAATCTGCAAAACTCCAACATGTGAACCCCTGAATCCTCAAAAGAAACCTCCAAGTAGCTGGAAACCCTAATTCTGCCTCTGACTAGCCTACGAGAATCCAAGAATAGGCTAACAGTCACTGGAAGGTGTAGTGCTAAAAATGGGGACATTACAAGCAACTCCCTTGGATGAGTGGTGAACTACCTTAGGGCAGAGTTACATTTGCTTTTGCTGTTGCACCTAGGGTTTCTAGGTCAGCATTATGCTACTACAGATTTGCCTATTGAAGAGGCTAGTATATGTTTTGTTTCATCTTCCTTATGACATATAGCTATTTCCATTGGAGGGTATTAGATTTTTGGGCTATTCATGTGACATTGTCATCTTCATATTTCTAGTCATATATTTGTAGCAGACCTAATTTACTATAGCAGATTATATCCTTCATATTTTTGTCATGTTATCATTGGTTTTGTATGAAGGAGATGCTAAATATTGTCTTCATACCTGGGCAAACTTGTTAAGATAATTTGCATTGATTCAAAGGCATATTTGTGGAGAATTCATATTTTGTTCCAAGTCTGATTTGTGACAGCAGATCTAGGGTTAGGGCAGACTTATCAAGCACAAAATTCTACAGCAGAAATCAGAAAATAACTTGGAATCCCTGAAAATCCAAAATTGTCATATTTTGTCCATTTGGGACATTACAAATGTTATTAGATTGCCAACCTGGAGGGTTTGAATCATACATCACGGGAGAAGATAGAGAAACATTGACATCACTGCCATGGAAGAAGGAGGACTACTTATTGATGACTTGCATCATAAGGATATGGGCGATGAAGCATCATACATGGCAAGTGGAAAACGCTTAAGACATCAAGATGACTAGACGATTGAAGAAGTTGCCTCCATGGAGATTGTCAAACCAACCATATGGGATCAGCTACAAGAAAGTATGAATTCATTTGATTTTCCTTTGGTTGAGCCTAGCATTGTTTCATTACCTTTGCACCATATTGGCATGGAATCAAATGGTGGTCATAAGGGAAATTCAGAAAATTCAGTGGGAAATGATTCTATAAGGTTGGATAAGGTTGATTCTACATTGCAAGATAAAGAGATCATAGCGGTGCACACATCTTCTAGATCAACCATTGAGGAAGATCATGAGGTAGAAGATTCTACCTACTACCTTGATGGAGATCCTTTGATAGAGCATAATGAAGACTTAGTCTTCACATCTAGGCTTAATGAAGAAGTTGATTCATGGAGGCATGAACAAGCTATGTGTGGGCTACATCACTTGGAGAAGAAAATGAAGATCGAAGGAAAGGATGAGCACTTGAAAGAAGACCTCTACCTCACACAATTTCAAGAGTTTCAAAGGACCGTGCCTATGATGGAGGATGTCTACTTGCAGCCCCTTACGGATAATGACCATCGCTTCAAAATGTGCAAGGTATATGTGCGTGCTTTGAGAAAGGAGGAAGAGCTTGAGGCATCCTGTGAGGAAGACATGCCGGCTGGAGAAATGAACAAACATGGAGACATAGTTTGCAGCCATGGGACTGAGTTGGTGGCACATAACACTCATGATTCTTCATTGGAGACATGCTTTGATTCTACCCTAGTTGATGGTCACCAAATAAATAAATAAAGAGGAGGTACAGATCTGTGAAGACACCTCTTGAGGGCACAAGGTGCAATCTGATTTTCTGAGCTACAACAGCAATCCTTTGTCTTCACTTCATCATGGCATGACAGCCAAGAGGATCAGCTTTGAGGCATGTACTATCCATGAAGAAAATCAGGTTGGGTCAGCTTTGGATGGAGAGTTTGCATCAGCAAAGAAGATTGAGAAGGATGAAGAAACCAAACAATGGTACGATAGACGTCATTGTTTATCCAGAGCAACCATAGCAGGCACGAGTTGAGAACATGTCCGAGAAGAGGATTAAGGTTCTAAGATGAGACAATGGAGGGGAGTTCACTTCCGGAGGATTTTCATAATTTTTGTATTGAGGCAGGGATAGAGAGGGAGTTTTATTAGTGAAGTCAAGGCAGGGATCTTGCAAAGGGTTATGAAGTCTGGGACTCACAACTAAGAGGGAGAGTCGGTGTCTAGAACATTGGATGCATCAAGTATGACAAGGTCAAAAATGGTGCTGAAGAAAGCAATCCAGCTCCAGTATATTGGCACTGATTCTCAGACAGTTGATATCCTCTCCATGCCTCTTTTCAGGGTGATGTTTGCGTACTTCTGAAACAACCTTGGGGTAGTGAAGTATGTCGCCCTCGCTGAGAGGAAGTCACAACATCATTAAGATATTCTCCCCATGTCAAGGGAATGGACAGAACGAAGGACTGATCTGTGTTAGTGTATATTTCTCTGAAACGAAGAAATATGAGGTGCAATCCCTTGTAGCGTATATTTCTTTGAGACGGAGAAATATGAGGTATTACAAGATTAGAGCAAATGCATTACAAACATCATATAGAAAGATTAACTATTGATATGTGCTGGTATAAAGTGTTGATCATAAATAAAGTCTGTTGCAACAAACCCAAAGTGAACCAAATAACTTGAATAAATTAATGTAACCATGAAAAATAGAAAAATACCTCATATGAATGCTATGGAATGTTGGTGTAAGTTTGATAGCAGTTGGTTCTACTAGTAAATTCCAAATCAGGACTGTGTTAGTGTTTTTGGGTAGCTGCAGGAGGTATTATCTCACTCGGCTAGAAGATAAGGCAGATAAATAATAAACAATTATTCAAGTTGTTGGGTCAGCCCTAGTGGAGTAGGGTGCCTAGACTTATATATATAGAAGAAAGGTTCTTCTCATTTGATAATTTGTTCAATTATTCATCGTTTTGTGTTTAGAAGAAAGTTCACCACTCAAGAGGAGGTTTGCCCTTTCAGTCTTGATCAGAAATTTGCACTATTTAAAGTGTTGGGATATCTCATTGTATTCTGCCTATCTAGGCATGACTCTCAAAGTGCTAATTTCTTGCACTATTGTACCTGTTCTTTTATTAAGTAAAGTGTTGTTGGGTTTTTCTCCCTCGAGTAGGAGGGTTTTCCCAGGATAAAATCTTTGTGTTCATTGTTCTGTGTTTACTTTTATGTTTTCTGTTAGATCTAATCTAAAAATAACAAACTGAACACATATTGAGAACACACTAAAAAATGTTGATTACTAAAATTTCACTAAGAATAAAAAATTATAAGATCCTCCGGAAACCAAAATTTGCAGTATAACTCCTAAAGATTTGAAACCAATCTTAAACATCCTGACACAATATACATGAAATATAACTTAAAGTATAAGGAAGTAAATGTCCATATGTAAATGTCACTTATATTATTTTATTTCATACCGCAAAATGCATGTTACTAGACTAACAAATTGTATGCAACTCTAATGAACTTTTGTAATAGCATGTATGACACCTCTTTGAGCTCATAAACTTAAAAAATTGCATGTCCCCTTCAAAAAACAAAAACCCTCAACCTCAAATATGATTATTTACATTTTTCTAGGTTGGGCACCACCAAAGAACGCAAAACATTGATGAAAATAGCAATGCTTCACTTCAACTCTTTCACATGCCCCTTCAAGGCAAGTATGGTTGGTATTGATGAGGTATGACCCTTCAATGATCTCCCTCAATATTTGTGTGGACAGCAAGCAAAAGGATAAAAGGGTAATAGACATTAGATTTTACTGTATCAAATCCACATCAAAAAAGCAAGTACAACAAGCAAACTCATATAGTATGGCCCCCTCACAAATCCTGACACTTCTCAAAGGCTGAATAACTCACACAATCAACATCAATAACACTTTGCAAACAAACTCATCAAAAATATCAAATACCTCCATCTTGAAAAACAACTGGAAATAAAAATTAACTTTAAGGCGCAACTTTGACCTCTGTATGAAGCCACCCAAACCAACTAGCGGGTTTTCAACCTTGAAACCAATATTTTCAAGAGGGTTTTCATTCTCATGAAAATTAGAGATGAACACAAGTGTTTTCTACAGTTGAAACAAACATCATAACATAGCTAATCCCAACATTGAGCTCTCAACCTCCTTTTATAACATTCTAGAGGGAAAATAATAATAATTGGCCTTTTTCCTCCACAAACTCTTTTTCAAATTAAATAATTCAATATGTGCAAAAGATCCCTTTGTTCCTATGCGTCCCCCTGTAGACACAACTTCAAACAATTTTAAATAAATAATTATACCTTAGTTTCTTTTTTAATATTTCCTCCTTAGAACAACTTAAGTTATAATTATTTAATTAATTAGATAAATCACCCAAGTTGCGGAAAGCATCGAAATGAGACAAATATGAAATTTTGATCATACCAATATGTCATTGAGGACTTAAGATGAACCGAAGCAACTTGGCAACTATCTGAAAATAGTATGATTGTACAAGAAGTTTGGAGGGCTCCAAAAAGGTCACAATTGCATTCTAAAAGTGCCATGAGACTGAACAAGATCATCTAAACTCACTACCATGAACAACATCATTGCTTAACTAATCTTGTACTCTCCAAGAACTTTGGAGTACTCCCTTGCTCACCAACTAGCCTATGGGAAAACTCAAAAATTAGAATGATTGTCCACAAACCAATTATGCTTGAAAAGGGGACATTACAATCCTCCCTCCCTAGAAGTATTTGTCCTCGAGCAATTACAACTCAATCCTCCAACTCCTTTCAACTGAACCTTCTCAACGAATACCAAGATCCCAAATCAATCTGAATACACTCCACCATGTTTTTGATACACCACTCTAATACAACTAAACATTGCAAATCTATCATTCGTTGTTTCACTATGAAGCAATCTACCAATCATATGTTGAACACACAAATATATTGAGAGGGGGTGGGGGGTGAATCAGTATATCATACAACTTTAACTTTACCCAATACACCAAAGATTATCAAAGCATCATCAATGAAATAAGAAGCAGCAGTGAACACAATTACATAAAATAAGACCAGATTTACATGGAAATCCTAAAGGGAAAAACCACGGTGAGAAGAGTTGCTTGGATATACTATCCAAATAAAAACCTCACAAAGAAATTTGAATGTTACAATCAATTTGTAGGCACCAACCTATTGGAGACACCAATCCCCAATACACATTGTTAAGCACCAACTTATTAGAGAGGCACCAACCTCACAATCAAAGCACCAACTCGATGAACGAGAGGCACCAACCTCACATGAGTTGTGGCAACAACCGCAGAGTACATTACAGATGATTACAGAGAAACTTACAAATGATTTTCTTGCATGAAGCTAACAAAGAGATACTGCAATTCTACTTTGCCAATTTCACAACCTCACATACATACACTATTCTGCATCACACAAAATATTCCTTTACCTAAAATATTCGACATGAATTGCTCGAATAGATCATAGGATCAAGTATAGACTTAGAGACTATACTATTACACATCCAACAAACCGAAACAATTTGCTTAAATATGGATCTAGGTTTGTAGATTACATTGCAATGTCGATCAAGACAAAAAATTCGCATGTTTGGTGTAAAATAAGTCGGCCTATAGAAATTCTTAACAATCACTACCATGTCGGCCTATGCAAAGCAAATTTTCAACCAGGGACTAGTCATTGAGCATGTTTGAATGAGTTGTCAATCTTCGATCTTCGATCTTCGCGGCAAATCGAACAATGCATACTTGAATCGAGATACCTTTGTTAGGTAAATATTTTGTGACCAATGAGAATGTAGATACCATGTTGAAAAGTCTCTTTGCATATGTCACCATCAACACATGTCGAGCTTCCACAAATTCATATATACCATTTAAAAAGTTTGGGACATGTGTTGGCATTCCATGCCCCCATAGTACTTTCTTTCATCTTTCCTTTTCTTCTCATGGACAAACTGAACATAGGCACATGTCAAGATTTCAAGCCTCCGCAGTGTTCTCTCTCCTCTTTCTCTTTCTTCTTGCAGACAAGCAAAACACGGCCACATGTCAACCTTCCATAGCCCCACATAGGTTTTTCTTTTCCTTTTTACTTTCAATCTCATAGAAAACTGCCACGCGTCAACCTTCCACAACCCTGCACAACTTTCTCTCTTCTCTGCAAACACGCAGTAGCTGTTTGATCTATCGTTGACAAGTCAACCTAAACACGTGTCAACCTTCAACTACGCCACATGACTTTTTCCTTTCTTTCCATTTCACATGCAAGCACGCATAACAGTGCCACATGTCAACCTCCTACAACACCATACAACTTTTCTTTGTCTTTTATTTTGTTTGCAAGCACACTGAAAGTTGCCACATGTCAACATCCTGCAACACCGAACGACTAGAACCGAGGCTTGCCATAACCTTTGTGGATAAGCGGACACATGACACGTATCACATCCGCACAAAGCACTTTCCTTCTAGGCCCACCTTTTACATGCATCACCACTCCGCACTATTGTGGGGATTTTCTCCTTCTCTCTTCACGTGGACACATGAAAGAACAACACTTGTTGCCATTTCATGCACCCGCAAGCCCAGAAACGAGACCCGCCAAAACTCTTGTCGGTAAGTGAAAATGTGACTCGTGTCCCACCGACATCATCCATTTTTTGCTTGAATATTGACTTTAGACATAGGAAGAAATATTTCGCACTAGAAGGAAGCAATATAGGGACTAGTAAATCAACGATGTATAGAGGCTTAAGTTATAACTTAGGCAATCGAGAAGGGCCTAGGGCAAGTCAATGACAAAATAGAAGATAAAGTGTGCACCCAAACAAAAGACTTACGATTTTGGAGAATTTGGGCAAAAACCCTAGCAAAGCATGAAACCATAATACTGATGCAGTCCAAAGAAGACCAAATTGCTATGACACATGGCAAAAAAACTGCCAAGCCATGAACAAACATGAATAGAATAGAGAAAGCAGGAATATCTAATAATGCAAAGTTTTGACATCAATGATAACAATATACAAAAATCTCCCCCTTTGTCATTGATGGCAACACACATGGAATTTTTGAATCCTCTCCCCCTTTGTTGTAACTTACCCTATCCAGTTACCTCACCCTTTCCTGTAACTTACCCTATCCATATTGTTAACTCTCCCCCTTTGACATCAATGAAAAAGGATAATATCACAATACTCCCCCTTTGTTCAGCAGTACTAGCAACAACAACTTTTTGCAACACTCCCCCTAAGGGAAATAATCCAAGGCGGAGTAGAAAGTACTCCCCCTAAATTTTTGCTTCATCTGATTGTTCACTAAAAGGAAGGAGCTGCCACTCCTAGCTTTTGCCTGAGATACTCCAAAGTCTCCTTGGGGATACGTTTTGTAAAGATGTATGCAATCTGCTCTTGAGTAACCACATATTCTAATTTGACCTCCTGATCTACAATCTTTTCTCTCAAAAAGTGATGTTTGATTGATATGTGCTTTGTCCTTGAATGCATCACTGGATTCTTTGAAATGTTCATTGCACTTGTATTGTCATAGAGAATGGAAATAGGTTCATTATGCTCAACTTTTATATCCTTCAATGTTCGTTTCATCCAAAGCACTTGAGTGAACATGATGCTTCAACAATGTATTCAAATTCTGCTATGGACAAAGATACTGAATCTTGTTTCTTACTTAGCCATGACACAAGTTTGTCACTGAGAAAAGAATGCTCCACCACCAATACTTTGTATGTCATCAATACTTCCTACCCAATCAGCATCTGTGTAAGTTGTTAGAGTGAAATCATCACCTCTGGGATACCACAAACCATAGTCAATAGTGTTTTTTAAGTATCAAACTGTCTTTACTGCCTTTACATGTGTTTCCTTAGGTGTTGCCTGAAATCTTGCTACCATACACACAGCTTGCATAATGTCATCTCTAGATGCAGTCAAATACAACAAGCTTCCAATCATTGACCTATACAAAGTCTAATCAGCTTCGGGTGACTCTTCATCCTCGCTTAGCTTGCATCCTATTACCATTGGTGTGCCTACAACCTTACAGTCTTCCATTTTGAATTTCTTCACATCTCCTTGACATACTTGGTTTGTGATATGAAGATGCCCTTATATGACTAAGCAATTTTCAAACCAAGGAAGAAAGATAATTCACCAAGCATAGACATCTCAAATTCCTTTTGCATCTCTTCTGCAAACTCTTTGCACATCTTGTCATTGCTGCCATCAAAAATAATGTCATCAACATACACAACAACAATCAATCGATACTCACCTTTTGTCTTGATGTAAAGATTGTTATCTATCCCTCTTTTGAATCCTTGTTGCTGCAGAATACCAAGCCCTAGGGGCCTTTTCGAGTACAGACAATACCTTTTTCAATTTGCAGACATAATCCTCATTCTCAAACAACTGAAATCCTTCAAGTTGCTCAATATACACTTCCTCTTCAAGATTGTAATTCAAAACTTTAGACTTGACATCCATTTGATATACCTTGAAATTCTTATAGACTGAATAAGCCACGAACATCCTAATTGCTTCGAATCTAGCCACAGGAGCAAAAGTTTCTTCAAAATCAATACCTTCTACCTGAGCATATCCTTTGCAAACTAATTTCGTTGTGTTTCTCATTACCTTCCCATCTTCATTCAATTTGTTTATGAGTACCCACTTAGTGCCAATTACATTGTAATGTCCCTTTCTCGTCTTGAGGTAATTTTTTAGTTTTCAGCATGTGGACATTTCGTCAAACAATTTGCCAACAAACTTTTCCCAACTGATAAATGCCTTCTCCTTTTAGTTTTGAGTTAAATGATGTTCAAATAAACTCGTACAATGATTTTCTAATGCAATGCAAAGTACTTGTGAGATTCCAATGCATTTAGATGGCTAGAGATATATGCAATTGTAACCCATGGACATATAGTCAAACACATGGCATACAATCTCAACTCATGTATGTTGTTGTTCAAGGCCGGATACATTGATTGCAAATGCATATACAGACTCGGATACATGTAATGTCCCTTACCCAAATTGACCTAGAATTCGCTTGTTGATTAGGTTTAGAGTTTCATCTTTTCAAATAAATGTTTCCTTTAATGAAGTGATCTTGGATTGAAACCTAAGTTGCTATATCTCCCCATGTTTCCTTACTCGCCTCCTTCAACCTTATACTAAATTGATCATAGGATGAGGACAATTCATAAATATACATAATCTTCTTATGTTTATCTTAAAAAGTCATCATTACTTATAAGTATCATTATTGCATAATCTTGTATGTATATATATATATATATATATATACTTCATACACATATATATATATAATTATTCTTTTACTTATATCCATTAGTATTCATTTATATATGTTTATATAATCATTCTTTCCTTATTCAAATATATTTTTTATTCATTGCATATTATTCATTGTAAAATTTATCTATATCTATGCATATATACTTGTATGCCTATTAAATAATATAAATATATTAAATGACTATATTCCAATGCATAGCGATCATTGTTGCTGCTGTTCTGAATTGCAGATCGTATTTATCCATGTCCTTCTTTCTTCCTTATTTTCCTTCCTTCTATTTTATACCATTCAAGGTAGGTGACTCATGGGAGGAAAGTATTGTTTGGTGAAAGAGGTGATTTTTCACAAAATATATCACTTTGTTAGATTTAATTGCTGCCTTAAAAGGCTTATTATCACAATAATATCTATTTTTGAAAATAATATATTATTACTAATAATTATGATATTTCAGATTATATACTTATTTTATTATTTTATTTTGATGTTTTATTGAACATATTTTATCATTAAAGTATAATAATAAAACCAATTTGCTAATATTTTATTCTAATGTATTGCAATCTTTGATGTGTAATGATTATAATATTTATTTATTATTATTATTTTTGATATTAAGTTATTAAATACTAGAATGTAATAACAATAATTTGCCTATATATTATTATTATATTTGTTATTTCATATTTTTATATTTTTATACTGATATTGTACACATTTATTTTATATTTAATAGTTACAATATTATTTAATGTTTATGTTTTATATTAATTATATATGTATATTTTTAATAATGTTTATAATATTTATATTATTAACTTGTTTATATTATATTATAATTACAATATTATTATTTAATTGTTCTATACATTTTATAAAATAATATTATATTTTATCTCTATATTGATATGTGTATGTTTTTAACATGCTATTGTATATCTAAAGATATAAATATATTATGTGTATACTTATCTCAAATGCCCCTTTGTGATGGGGACATCACATAGATTCTTGTTCTTAGGTCTTGGAACAAGTTTCCAAGTTTCATTCTTTTCAGTCTGATTTAATTCTTCTTCCATTGCATTAATCCAGTTCTCATCTTTGCTAGCCTCTTCAAAGTTCTTAGGCTCTGTTTTAGATAACAAACAAAAGTTTACACATTCATCCATCGTTGCTAGCCTTCTCCTAGTCATAACTCCATCATTCTTGTTTCCTAGAATCTGATTTTCAAAATCATTTTTCTGAACATACCTAGCTGGAGCTTTTGTATTTTTTGTATTTTTATCTTCTTCATTTGTGCTTCCATCTTCTTCTTCTATATTGACTGATGGTTCAAAGTGTTGAATCCTTTTAACTGATGGTAAATGATGTAGATCCTCATCAATTTTCACATGTATACTTTCAACAACTCTATGCAGTCTTTCATTGTAGCATTTGTATGCTTTGCTCCTTGATGAATAGCCAAGAAAGATACCTTCATCTGATCTAGAGTCAAATTTACCCAAATTTTCTTCATCCCTTTTGATGTAGCCTTTGCTTCCAAATGTTTTGAAATGCTTGATAAATGCAGGTCTGCCATACCATAGCTCAAAAGGTGTCTTGCTACCATTAACTCTTATTAGTCCTTTTTTTAGGATATGCATAGCAATATGAATTGCTTCTCTCCAGTATACATCAGATAATTTGGATTCATTCATCATTGTCCTAGCCATCTCCTAAAATGTTCTATTCTTTACTTTTTCTACTCCATTTTGTTGAAGAGTCCTCCTAGCAGCAGAATACTATCTTTTGATTCCATGTTCTTCACAGAATTCTTCAAAATCATTAGAAGTAAACTCACCACCTCTATTAGACCTTAGACATTTGATATTTGATTGCATTTCATTTTCAACCATAGCCTTAAAAATCTTAAATTTATTGAAATCTTATGACTTTTCTCTCAAGAAAGCCACCCAAGTCATTCTAGTAAAATCATCAATGAATAATATAAAATACCTTTCTCCATGCAGTGCTTGTGTGTATGAATCAACTCCAATGGTTTTGTAGTAGAGCGCTCCTTTGTCTTGAATCTCTATGACGGACCTTACTTAAATGATTAGAAAGATTGATGTGAATTTCAATAATTATGTCAAAGACTTGAAAGCAATATCAATCTCAGTTCATGTCCAATTATTTTATACCATCTGATAATGTATTAGATTTGAAAGAAGTTTTGATATTCATGATAAATTCTGAGAACTCTGTCTTTGATTTAAGTAATAGGCTATGAGGCCGATCCCTAGATCAAATGCTTGGAAGTATAAGAATCAGAATAGATAGATATCTTCTTTAGATTTGACACAGTTTAGTATTTTAGGACACTCTAGTTAAGATTTCCTGGGTTGTCACTTATTGTCAGACTATGGGTATAAATTATCCCTTCACTAATGTTGATGTTGATGAGAAAAAGGGTTTGCTTCGCCATTCTAGTCTTGGAATACCCTCTGCTTACAGCCGCTTACATATATATACAACTAGGGATATGTTGGCGGGCTTCCTCCTGGAGACATGCGATATGTATTGACCAATGTTTCATCTTTGTGACTACCGCGTCTCTCCTCTGTGACTCCCATGATCCTCTAATTCTTCTATGGGCCGGCGATGTGCTAACTTTTGGGTTCGTCCTCTCCTTGATTTTTTAACCTCTACTCTTGGCCGCTCCCGACTCTTATTTATTTGCTCTATGTTTATATGGGCATTCTTTTCCTCTTTCATTCCTTCCTCCCTTTGGTTTTCATGGCCTCGAATCTCATATACTTGCTTAATCAATGCATCCTTTCACCCCTGGGCGACCCTTCATGGAGATGCGACTGGTTATCTTTCATTCGAGATTCTTCACCTGAGGAATATCGGCTAATTCATGATTACTTATCTACATAGAGAAATGCAATTGAATCAGAACATATACTTATCTTTAATGACATCTTGTAGGATGGGGACATTGCAATCTCACTCTTGTTTGTTTCCCTATTTGACATTCTTTGCAGAAGGTGCTTGTAGGCTTAGTAATTTTTGGCATATCTCTCACAACATGCTTGGAACAGATCTTCACAAGGTTATCAAAGTTGATATGCCCCATTCTTTTATGCCATAGCCAACTTTCATCTGATTGTCCCAAAAGACAACTTCTACCTTTGACTTCAATAAAATTATACAAATTACCTTCAGACCTACTTGCTTCTACATTTAGTTTTCCACTTTTCCTAATTTCACATCCTTGAGCATGGAATGTGACATTGTAGCCCTTGTCACACATCTAACTTACACTCACAAGATTGTGTTTTAGTCCAACATATAAAACACCATTTGTCCTAGATTTTCCATCATTTCTTAGAGATCCTTTTCCACAGATACTTGCAATAGTATTATCACCAAATTTGACAAAGCCACCATTCCACTTCTTCAAGTTGATTAGCTTGGTTTTATCTCCATTCATGTGATTGGAGCACCCACTGTCAATAATCCATGGATTTTATTGAGCATGAAAAGCAGCTTGAGCAATCATTGTTTTCTAGGCTTTTGATTTTCATTCTTCATTTTCCATTCCTTTTTAGGTTCTTTCTTCTAACTAGCAAAGATATCCACATTCTCTTTCTTTTCCTATCTAGGAGGCATTTGGAAGCCACTTCTACACAATTGTCTTGTGCCCAAAATTGTTACATTTATATAGCATATGACATTGAAATCAACTATAGGAGCAAATGGATTCTTGCTCACAAAGTTATTTCTTCTTATAGGAAATCTTCTACAGTCTATTTCCTTATGACCAAAATGATTGCAAGTAAAACAATAACCAGAGAAAGAGTAATTTGACCTAGTTGTGAAGGATAGCCCTGTAGAAGCTGGACCTCTAAATCTTCTCTATTGATTCTTGAATTTGGTGAATCTATTTTCCTTTTGCTTATCTACAGCCTCCTTGAATTGATCAACCTTTGAACTATCAAAGGCATTCTCATCAGATTGCTTTGTAGCTTTTTTGTGACTTTTGCCAAATCCAAGACCAATCTTGATGAAGGGTGACCTTTGACAACTTATGATCTCATCTAGAATTTCAGTGCTCTTTTCATACTTCAAGCTTTTGTTCAATTGACCCTTAGCTTTCTCAAAATCTTTTCTCAGAGATACAATTTCTGCCTCAAGCCTTTCGCAGTTCATCTCTTTTGCTCTTAGTTGTTCTGACAAGGCATCTTCTATCCTCTTTGTCTCTTCTATCTAAATTTTCAAATCAATAATCATCTTTTCAGATTTTTCAAGCTTCCCCTTCAATCTCTGATTTTCTTTCCTTTCTACTTTCAGATCAGTTAATGTAGAGATGAGTTTTGCCTCAAGATCTACCTCACATTTTTCTTCATCAAGAACAAGTATGTCTTCACCATCTCCTTCATGATTGTCTTTGTCTTCTAGAACTTCCATGGCCATGAATAGAATTTCTTCTCTTTATTCTTCAGAAGCAAATTGATCACTTTCCTCAAATGAGTTATTATCCTTTTTGAATAGAGGTTCTTCTTGTTCTTATGATGGTTCTTCCTTTTATTTTTGTATTGATCATTACTTTCATTTTCTCTGAAAAGACACTTAGAGGCAAAATGACCTACTTTACCACAATTGAAACATTTGAAAGGCAACTTACCTTTATACTTGCCAAAGCCTTTCCTCAACTTCCTCACAAAGTTAACTTCCTCATTTTCAGAATCATTGCATGGATCAAATTCCTCACCTTCTCCTTTTTGAATGCTTTGAAAGCAGCTTCTCTCTTTGATGTTTCTTTGTTTCCATTCCTCATTTCATAGGTAGTGAGAGATCCAAACAAATCATCCATAGAAAATTTATTCAAATCTCTAGCTTCTTCAATCGTAGAAACTTTTGCATCATACCTTGGAAAGAGAGATCTGGGTACCTTCTTGACAAATACTAATTCTTTGAATTCTTCACCAAGTCCTTTGATAGCACTAACTATTTCATCCACTCAGAGTAGGTAATCAGCAATATTCTCTTCTTTCATCTTTAGATTTTCAAACATGCTACTATGTGTTTGTAGCTTGGCTTGCTTGACCTTATCATCACCTTCATAGATGCTATGAAGTTTTTGCCAAATGTCCTTAGCAAACTTGCAATGCATTACTTAGAAAAATTCAGAATTTGTTAGTCCACTCAAGATAGCATTCCGAGCTTTAGCATTATACTCACATACTTTCTTATCAACCCGATTTGTTGGGAGGATTGGAGCAATATAGTTGTCCACAACAGATTGCCAAACATCAAACCCTAATGAGGTTAGGTATGCTTCCATCCTTATATTCTAGAAGGCATAACTTGTGCCATCAAACTATGGTGCCTTGTTTGAGTGTGATCCATCATGACCTCCCATGTGTTCAAGTCCAATATCTACCTTCGGCTATTAAGTTGCACCAAGGAACTTAGCTCTGATACCAATTGTTGAACACACAAATATACTGAGAGAGGGGGGGTGAATCAATATATCATAAAATTTTAACTTTAATCAATACACTAAAGAACATCAAAGCATCATCAATGAAATCAGAAGCAGCAGTTAACACAATCACATAAGACAGCACCAAATTTATGTGGAAACCCTAAAGGGAAAAACCACGGTGAGAAGAGTTGCTTGGATCTACTGTCCAAATCCAACCTCACAAAGAAATTCACATGTCACAATAGATTTGCAGGCACCAACCTATTGGAGACACCAATCCCTGATACACATTGATAAGAACCAACTTATTAGAGAGGCACCAACCTCACAATCAGAGAACCAACTCAATGAACAGGAGGCACCGAACTCACATGAGTTGTGGCACTAACCATAGAGTACATTACAGATGATTACAGTGAAACTTATAGATGAGTTGCTTTCATGAAGCTAATAGAGAAATACTGCAATTCTGCTTTGTCAATTTCATAGCCTCACATACATACACTGTTCTACATCACACAAAACATTCTTTGCCCTAAAAGATTCAACATGAAGTGCTTGAACTGATCATAGAAACATGTACAAACTCAAAGATTATATTGTCACACACAAACATCCAACAAACCGAAACAATTTCCTAAAATACCGATTTGTGTTTGTTGTAAAGTCCCTTGCAAAATTTGACTTAATTTTTCTGATTTTATGCCTTAGGAATTTTGACAAACACTAGTCTTGAAACCACCTTTGACTAATATAAAAATTCTGATTGTGTTTCTCCTTTGAATATGAACTTGAGATGCAAAAAGGACTTAACTAAACAATGCAAATATATTCAAATGCAACTAGAATGAAGTGCAGCTATGTTTGTGGTATTTTTGATAAGCAAATGACTAGCTACAGCAAATTGACAGTTTGTCATACATTTTGCATGCAAGCTCTTATCTCCATAATATTGCAACTTGAACTTGAGATTGTTTACAATGTTCAATAACATTCTACACTTTTTGCCCTTCAAGAGCGACCAATTACAATGCATACTAAGATAGACTCGGGCTTAAGGAAACAGTGCTCGAATATGCAAATCATATTATCAAGTATATGCAAACTACCATGATATATATCACTGTATGACAGCGATCCATTACAGCTATTTCTTGAGATGCAAACGACATTAGAATTGTAAATTAAATGCAAATGCATACAACTGAGAAAAACCTGGTAATGACATCCTAATGTGCATAAGCTAGTGATGAAGAGACCGAGCAAATATTTCACAAAGTCATCTAGATGCTGCCAAGAGATAGTGCCTAAGGCCCCTGCTGACCTGCATCTTCTATCCAAACCAAATCGATATGAAATATCTCCAACTATTGAAATCATCCCTGACAACTCATATAAGTCCAATCCCCACTTCTTAGAAACACGAGTTTATTTAAATCATCTCCTTTCTCTTTAATTTTATCAGTGTCTTGTCTTTTTACTATATCTGTTTTTGGCTTTATTTGTTGAGTCCTTGCGTTAGCTTAATCCACTGTTTTGAATTTTCTCCTTGATCCGTCCCTTCCAAGATCCTTTAACAAACTTGTCTTTATACAACAACTCCCAACAGGTGAAGAAAACAACGCTTCTACTTCTGTCTGTCACCACTTCAGACTTATCTGTTTGACCGAATCCTTCAGTTTGTCCTTATGCGTCTATATTGTTTGATGTAGAGCGATCTGCCTGAGTGTACTTTGTCTTTTTGCCAAATCAACCTGTGCAATCATAATCTTCAAATCGCATCCGAAAATAGCCACGATTTGCTTTGTTATTTTTGGCGGCAGCTATTTATCATTGTCTATAGGTTCCTTGTCTTGTACTAGCACCTCAAATAGTCAAAGTCCCCCCTGACTTAAGAATATCGACTTTCTTCAAAAAAATTGAACTACTTGAAATGAAGTTGAAGTTTCAATAAACCGAACTTGCATAAATCTGCTTGCCAGCAACAAGATTTATATCACTAAATTCTAATGCCAAGAATAACTGGAAATATATCTCCAAATCTTATTTCTTGAACCTTTCCAAATTTGGTCCTTGACCATTAAATTTGGACAATCAAACCAAACCAGCAGAATTCCTTCATCAAATGAAAATATCAATTGCAACAATACATCAGTTGCTACAATTGTAATAATAATGATTGCAACAATAATTTTGTTGCTGCAATGATGATGATCCAATACTAAACCAGCTATCACATCAATCAACTTCTCTTCAATAGATCAATAATACATCAGCTATTGCACCTGTCAAGTTATCCAATGAAGCACCTATAGAAATGTAGTGCCACTCTGCTGATTTGTCTTTCACTGAGTTTGTAGGTCTAATTTTGTTTTAGCTTGTGTTTTCTCTTTTTGTGCCTCTGAGTTAGTTTGTTAATAATGCTAGAATGGTACTAACAAGCATATGCATATAATTGAAACTTCTAATAAACTATTCTACTAAAATAACTCAAGTAATTACTCAATTTAATAGCCAAGATGTTTTCTACATTACATAATAGATTACATAAGATAGATGGCTTACATCAGATTCTAACAAGATACATCTTATGCCATTATTTTTACTTACAGCCATACAGCACTATGAATAGTGAATTGCTACAGTACCAAACCCCAATGAACTACACACAACTCTTGGAAGACGATCTTCTCCCAACCAAATGCAACATGGGAAGCTTCCTCTACCAAGGGCACCCTTTTTTGGTGAGATTGCAGCCTCTTAGAAGAGGCGTTTATTTTATATATGTTGATTAAAACCCTCAAGAAAATACGGCTGGCTGTAGCTTTCAAAAAACAGTCCCAAAATGTCTCAAACCCGAACAGCTCCCATATAAACAATAATGGAGACTATGGCTGCCAAAGCCCTCTCTAGAAAATGCTCAAAAAATCTGCAAATAGCAACTTGTGTCTCCAAAATGAAGCAACCAAAAACTGACCAGCAACTTTAAGGTGGTGTTTCACACCCTCAAGCAGCTCCACAGCAAAGAATAAAGCCCCACTAGGCTCACCCACTGCAAGAAATCAGGAAACCCTAACCTCCTTTCTCCAAAGCCAAACTCCCAAGTCAAACAAACAAAATCATCCATTCATGAAGAGGGTCGAACTTTCTCTCTTGATATTTATAATTTTACATTGAAATCACTATTCATTAAAGTGAGACTATTTACTTAAGTTATTTCTTTTTTCACTTTATGAATGAATAGCAACTGAAAAATAAAGTGACCCCTTCCTTTTGAAGAAACGTGGTCTCTAGGCCAAGGATGGTGAAATAAAAGGTGAGTATCATAAATTTAAGCACAAGGATCACACCAAACGCAACAATTCACCCTGTCACTATACTCTGAAGATCCACACTGCAAATTGACGACCAAGTGCCTGTCCGAGAAACCCTCTATCCAGAACTATTAGCCTACGAGGGTCAGGAAAATAGGCTAATCCCCCAACTCTGATGCTCGTAAAAAAGGGGACATTACAAGAAACCCTGGATGGATTCCTCCACAACTCCAGCTAGGGTTGATATTTCACAACCGAACCTGGCACTCTAGAGTCTTCAAATCGTCGAGCAAGCAAAGCGTTTAGCTTCTTACCAAATTGGTGATGAGAATTGAATTCAAGTCAAGCATGCTCAAATGTTAAGCCAACAACTCCTTATAAAGATTTCCCGATGACTTTCCAAGAAGCTTCTAGAAATAATATTATTTTATTCCCTAAATTGAGTTTATGATAAAATATTTTATTTTAAGTCACTTTATTAAATTAATTAAATATAAAGACATCTTTTAATTTTCCTTTATTGAAATAACTTTATAAATAATTACTTTAATACTTTACTCCCTTATTTCTCCTGTTTAGCCTTCGTGAATAAATAAAGGCTAAACGCTCATCAAGATGGCTATCGAAAAGGGGGACATGACATTTGTAGATTACATTGCAATGTCGGCCAGGACCAAAAATTAGCACGTTTGGTGTAAAGCAAGTCATCCTATAGAAATTCTTAACAATCACTACCATGTTAGCCTATGTGAAGAAAATTTTGAACCAGGGCCTAGCCATCAAGCTTCCACAAATCTGCAAAGATACTGTTGAAAAGTCTTGGACACGTGTCGGCATTCCATGCCCCCACAGAACTTTCTCTCATCTTTCCTTTTCTTCTCACAAACAAGTGGAACACGACCATGTGTCAACATTTTGAGCCTCTGTAGTGTTCTCTCTCCTCTTTCTCTTTCTTCTTGCAAACAAGCGAAAGATGGCCACGTGTCAACCTTTCACAACCTCACATAACTTTTTATTTTCCTTCGTTTTTACTTGTGAGCTCGCGCAAAACTGCTAAGCATCAAACTTCTACAGCCCTGCACAACCTTCTCTCTCTTCTCCACAAATGCAATAGTTGCTTGATCTATCATTTACAAGTCAACCTGGACATGTGTCAAACTTTCGATGCGTCACACAACTTTTTCCTTTCTTTCCTTTTTAAATGTGGGCATACAGAACACTACCACATGTTGACCTCCCACAACACCATACAACTTTTCTTTCTTTTCTTTTTTCTTGCAGGCATGCGGAAAGCTACCACATGTCAACCTCCCACAACTCCACACAACTAGAATCGAGGCCCGCCATAACCTTTGTGGATAAGAAAACATATGACACATGTCGCACCCGCACAAAACACTTTCCTTTTGAGCCCACCTTTTACACACCTCACCACTTTGCGCTACTGCAGGGCTTTTCTCCTTCTCTCTCTTTGTGCGAGCACACGAAAGAACACCACTTGTCACCATCCCATGCACTTGTAGGCTCAAAAATGGGGCTCGCCAAAACTCTTGCAGGTAAGCGAACATGCAACACCTGTCCCACCGACATCATCCATTTTTTTGCAAAAGTATTGCCTTCAGACTTAGGAAGAAATATTTCGCACTAGAAGCAAGTGGTATAAGGGTCGGTAAGTCAATGATGCCTAGGGGCTTAAATTGTAACTTAGTAATCGAGAAAGGACTAGGGCAAGTGAATGACAAAATAGAAGATAAAGTGCATGCACATACAAAACACTTGGGGTTTTCGAGAATTTGGGCAAAAACCCTTGTAGAGCATGAAACACTAATACTGATGTGATCCAGAGAAGACAAAACCGCCATGACTCATTGCAGAAACACTCCCAAGCCATGAATAAAAATGAATAGACCAAAGCAAGCAGGAATCTCCCATAATGGAAAGTTTTGACATCAATGACAATTCGCAATATATATAAATCCCAGTATATGCCAAATTTTTGTATCAACATATAAATTGAGGGCGAAAGAATGAACATTTCTCATCAAGTCACCATCGCAATTTATCCACCTCAAAGTCAACACTGTTGGCAAACATTTGGATTGTTTCTAATGGAATTGAATGATGTTTGTCAATTATGTATAATCAATTACACAAACCTTCTCAAAAAAAACTTCATTACTGAAGTTATCAATTGTCCTCTTCAACAAGAAACATAAACCAGCTTGAATACATGCTAAGAACAATTGATGATGGTTATGAACCACCTGCATCACCTCCCAAATGTCATCAATGATGGCTGATATAATCATCCTTTTCAACAACAACAACTTACAAACATTTTCTCTTGAATTTATGACATCAAACTGAACATAATTACAGTTGTTCAAGATTGAAAAGCATAACTCGCAATCTTATTTTTTCTAAAATCAACAAACTGAAAATAGGATAGCAGCTGCAAAAATGATTTATTTTTATTTGCATAGATAATGGAAAAAACAGAATAATGAGAATTGCTTTTACTGTAGCTAAAAATTCATCACAATCAATCACCATTTGAAATGTACTCTTTCTCCCTCCACAAGTTATTGCCATAACACCTGTAAGTACTCAAATGTAACTTCTTGGTGGCTGGACTGTATCAAAACAGTAGCATTAAAGAAGTAATTCAGACTTGTAGATCTATGTACAACCACCTCTCTGTCACTACCAATCTCTAACATCTTTAGCTGATGTTCTCCTGCATGAAAATTGAATATTCAAACAACATAATCATGTTTTTGCTTCCTCAATATGTTAATCATGAAGACTTCTTCAAAGATAGTTAAAGTCTCAATACAATTCCACACCTCACAATAATGATGATCTTTCCTACTTCTTGACAAACTCGAACTTGTAAGTTTAAACATCATGCAAGGTTAATACAATACAGAACAAACCCCATCATGAAAATATGCTTTGGCTAGTTTCAAATCATTGCATACCTTGATTTCATACCATAAGACAACAAAAGGAAATATCTTCTAGATAATGAAGTTTTCATGTATCATAACATCCCATGGGGAAACTTCTTCTACCACATCAATTCTTTCTTCCTTATCAGGTGGTCTTCGAACAGGATTACCAACAAGAATCTTATCATGCTTGATCACTAGACTCTACACATCATCATGATTTGATCTCTGTTATTTATTAAGTATTTCATGTGAACGTAGGAACCAATCATGGTAGAATTTTATTTTCAATTCGCTTAACATTAACAGTCTTTGGTGGTCCATTAAACAAACCACATAGCACCACCTCAAGTCTGAGAACCTCATTTGGATCCCATATCGTATTATTGTAACCCTTTGTATTACTTAATTCAAGAAATGTTTTAGCATTCATCTCAAAAAGAAGATTTTCAAAGGATAGTTTTGCATCCATTTCAAACAGTGGGTTATCATAAAATTGGAAGTTGTTTTCTTTTTCCTATATAAACCAATCTTTCTGTTGTTCCATAACTGAACATGGAATCTTCGGAAACTGTTCCAAATCAAAATCTTCTTGAAGCCTCTCAAGCTCATCAATCACTTACTTAATTTCTATAGCCCTCTCTTTGTTATTTTGCTCCCTAAATCTGGTAACAGTAGCAAATTGACCACCTGCTTCTAATAATGCCCTTTAAGTGCTTGTGAAAGAATTTGTAGTTAATTTAGGCTCAAAGGTGAACTCATCAACCTTTGCCTTTGTTTCATCTGCAATTTTGGTAGCCACATACTCTATCTTTGATTATGTGCAAGTACACTGACTTGATTTCTTCCATTGTGGTCTTAACTGTTTGTAAATCTGAATAGGTGAAAATTTGTTCAAGCTGACCTCCCTGCTCCCCTTGCATTAATTCTTCTATTAACCTTTTTGTGTTATCCAACTTTGATAGGACATGCACTTCATTCTCAACTTTCACCAATAATTGTTGTTTCATGAAATGTCCTGAGCCTCCTTGGATTAGATTTTTGACAATTATACAATTTTGACAATGCTATTGTATCAAACTATTTGCATGGATTGGTCATATGTATAATATCATCATGTTTCCCCTAACTGCCATTTTGTCATACAGTTTGGCTGTGACTGTGATTCTAATTTAACACTTGCAACTTATTCCAATATTTCCACGGAGTTAGATGATTATTTATGCAAGCAATCAAATATATGGACTTCCCACAAATTTGGTATAAAATAGTTTATATATTTCATACAAGCATGAACAGCTGGTACACTCAGATCAGGTAAATGATAATATTAACCAAAGAGTGATAAATCCACACTTATAATAATTTGTTGCTGACCTGGAAGGTAATGAAAGGGTCTTCATTTTACAAAATCCTTGAAGCATTTCCTTGCAGCATATACCATAGCAGAATATACGATGCCATTGGAAGAAATATATTTATCAGCATTATCATAAGAAATCTTTATATATGAAGAATAGCTGGCCTGGTGTAACACTTCATTATTTCAATAGGCATATTCAATTAGAATGAGCGTAAGTATGAGGATTGCAGCACCATAATAGAGGAAATAGGCAGCGGCTCTTCCTGAATAATATTAGGTGATAGACTAATATTGCTTTGACCACTGGAGGGAGGTGTTTGCCTGCCCATCATGCCTCTTTTGTCCCCAATATTTGTATGTGTAAAAGAGCGGGACCAACCACTGCAAGGCCTCAGGTCACGAAAGGCCAAGAGCAGTATGGCTGCCCTAACTTACCTCAGTTTAAAGGAGTGTTAGGATGGACAGGATAAGAATGATGAGGACTATAAAGGCCTTCAATCACTCTGCAAATGTGAGAGTTGAAAGGAGACTAGGCGAGTCGGTTTTTAGGGTTAACGCTGTGTCTCGGATAGCTCTCTGTCAGAGGATAGAAGCGTGGTTCTGGGACAATATCACGACCCCTATTTTTAAAAAATAGATTATAATTCAATAACACTATTTTAATGATCGTTGCGCCTTATTTTTTATTTACTAAGGTAGATTATTGTCATAGTTGCTAAATTAATTAAATGTTAGTTAATGTTAATTTCTCTTAGAAGAAATAAAAATAGTTTCAATCATTTATTGATTTTATTCGAAAGTTAAAATTAATATTTATTGCTCTAAAGATAATTGTGATGTAAAGTTAATAAACCGTATATGTTGATCGACATTAGTTTTAATTGAAATTAAATGGTACTTCATTATTATTACCGAGGATAAATATTATGCATGTAAAAGAAACATTATTTTTCTTTAATTTGAAGATTAGGTCTTGGGGGGAAATGGGAGTGAAATCTTTAGAAAGGAAAATCAGTAATGGAAGCGGGGGATAACTTACACAGGGGATAACTTACACAACTGCTTTTACAATCTTTTGGTTCTGCTTTGCAAACACTAGAAAAATGGGGGCAAGAAAGGGGTTTTTTCTTCTTCTGTAGCATTGAAAAAAATAAGATTTAGAAAGAGGGATACAGGAGGAACCAAGGAGGAAAGGAAATTCTACAGATGGGGCTTTCGGCAATCAAATTCAAGGGAAAAAAACTTCCAAGTTTTTAATTTCTTTCCATTGCAATTTAAATTCTATAAGTGAGATAATTTGTTGTGTTTGGAAAGAGGAATTCTTCTAAGAAATTTTCCCCATTTGATCAAGTAAATCAAATATTGTAGACAAAACTAGTGCATACCTAAAATTTCGGAACCACCAGCGAAATACACTATATGTCTTATAAATTCTTTATATTATTTTGTTGCAAATTGAATGTGGATAAAAGAAAAATATACAGAACTATTTTTCTTGAGAAATTGATGAGATACTTAACCTGTATTGTTAATTGTATATAAAAAACTCCACAGACTGTAAAATTATATTATATATATATATATATAAAAGTATGTATATATATACTAAATCACCATAATCGACCAAATTTCAACATGAAATTCGAAATTCGTTGAATTTCAAAAAATAGGTTGAAATTCGTTCATATTCGAACAAATTCGCCAATCAACTTTTTGCGTTGAAAAATATCAATAAAATATTGTTTTTTTTGGATTTTTTTAAGGGTTTTTTCTTTATAACTGGCAGAGGCATTAGATATCGAACCAACTCATTTGTTCGAGCATTTGCAAGACTGCAACTGTTTCGTTTTTTCGAGCATCTCTAACTCGTTTATTTTCGGGCGTCTACAACTGTTGGCATTTATTTTCAGGCGTTTGCAAAACTGCAACTCGTCTCAAGTTTCAACTGCGGCCACATCTCTCTTCCGCCTTCGGCCGTCTCTCTTCCGCCTTGGACGACAAATTCTTTCTGCATCGCCATAGCCCACCCCACAACGCCATCATCCTCAATGGATTTCTCATCGGCGGCGTCAAAACTCCCGCAAATTCCAAGAGCGTCGAAGGAGGTAGGTGATTAGTTTTTTTCTTTTTGCAAATTTAGGGTTCGATTTTTTTATTATAGCATTATGTGTAAAGTTGTAAACTATAATGTAAATTTGTAAAATATAGGAATAAAATTATTTTTAATATTAAGTAAACTTTGTTTAATATTTTGTATTTGATTTAATATTTAATATTTCATTATTTATTTTGTATTTAATATTTTATTTTTTATTATTTAATATTGTGTTTATTTATTATTTATTAACGTTTATAGTTCACTTTATTTTATTATAAAATTTAAATTATATTAATATTTAGTGTTTTCATTTTGTTTTTTAAATTAATAAAAATATGTTAAATTTTTTTATGTTTATTAATTATTAAAATAAAATTTAGTGTTTCTTATTTTGGTTTTTAGATTTAAAATAAAAAATCTATATATTTTGTCAAAATGTTGTTTGAAACTTTTTAGATTTAAAATAAAAATTCTATATATTTTGTTGAATGTTGTTTGAAATAAAACTATGTGAATGTTTTAATTTTTTAATATTAAATATTATTTCGTCATTCAAACATACAGATCATGGCTCCCCAAAAATCAACTGCAGAGGCATGGAAATATATCACTCGCAATGGTACTGATCTCAAATGCACCAAGTGTCAGATGTCTTTTATTGCGGTTTGACAAGGGCAATGGACCATTTACTTGGTATTACAAATGGTACAGGAGGAGGTGTTACAGCATGTCCTCAAGTTACCCCAAAAATAAGAGCTGCTTTACAGAAAGAACAATCCTCTTCAATTGTGGGAAAGATGAAGAAAGCACAAAAAAAATAGAGAATTGAAGAAGGTATGTCTCAATCCAAATTCACAAGCTCAGCATCTATTATGTCTTCCTCTTCTGGTTTATCCAAACCGGTGAGGGAGAGTGGAACATTGAAAAGCTTTTGGAAACCAGTAGAGAAACAAGAGGTGGATGATGCAGTAGCTGATTTGTTTTACACAAGTGCTATTCCATTCAATGTTGCGAGAAATCCACATTTTCGTAATGCAGTTCACAAAATTGCAGAGTTTGGCAAAGGGTACACACCCCCAAGTTTAGAGGCTATCAGAACAACTCGATAGAGTGACTGAGAAATTAGCTACTATCAAAGGCTCTTGGAGGAAAACAGGTTGCACTATATTGAGTGATGGATGGTCAGATATATGTCAAAGGCCATTGATTAATATTTTGGTGTCTTGTCCTAAGAGTGTTGTGTTCTTGAAAGTGATTGACACCATGAACCACACGAAAACTTCCGAGTACATTTTTCAAATATTAGAGGAAGCCATTCTTGAAGTAGGGGTGGAAAATGTGGTTCAAGTGGTAACTGATAGTGCAGCAAATTGTGTGGGAGCTGGGAAGCTGATTGCAGAGAAGTACCCACAAATATATTGGAGCCCATGTGCAGCCCATTGTCTCGATTTGTTGCTTCATGACTTGGCTAAATTCCCATGGGTACATGAAGCTATTCACAGGGGGAGAGCAATTGCAAATTTCATAAGGAATCATCGTCTCACATTGAGTCTTTATAGACAGCATGCATCCAGGGAGTTGTTGAGGCCTTGTGAAACAAGATTTGCTTCATTTTATATCACTTTGAAAAGAGTGGTTGAAGAAAAAGCAGCTTTGAGGTCTGTTATTTGTTCCAATGAGTGGGAACACTCAGTGCTTTCTAAAGGTCCTAAGGGGAAAAACATAGAGCAAATAATTCTAAACAGCAATTTTTGGGAAAGAGCAGCAAAGGTTTTGCTTATATGTGAACCAATTGTTGATGTGCTTCGTATGGTTGATGGTGACACTCCTTGCCTTGGCATGCTTTATGAAAGCATGGACCGTTGTAAGGAAGCTATTCAAAAAGCACTAAACAATGTAGAAGCAGAATATATGGAGGTATGGGAGACAGTTGATTGCAGATGGAAAATGATGCACACACCTTTACATGCAGCAGCTTGCTTTTTGGAGACTAAGTTATTTTCTATTGATAGAGAAAGTGACACTGAAATTATGGCAAGGCTTTTAGAAGCGGTTGGAAAGTATGAATCAAATCAAACAATTTCAGCACTAATCAGAAGTCAATTTTGGGTATACAAGGGCGGAGAAGGGTTGTTTGGATTGCAAACAGCCAAATATGACATGGCACATGTACCTGGGCATAAATGGTGGATGACCTATGGAGCACAAACACCTGAGCTACAAAGGTTTGCTATTCGAGTTTTGAGTCAAGGAGCAAGTTCATCAGCTTGTGAGAGGAACTGGAGTTGCTTTGATCACATCCATTCCAAAAAGAGGAATAAATTGTTGTCTGGAAAGTTGGGAGATCTTGTCTATGTTCACAGCAATTTAAAATTGCTCATGAACAAATCAACAAAGGACTCTTCCTCACAACAAATTCTTGAAGACATAGCAATGCCAGTTGCAAATGAGCCTGCCTTTGCTGATGATGAATTGAGTAGTGATACAAATGATGATGATTTAGCATCTCAACCAAGTGCTTTTGATGACTTGGAGCTTTATTGAAGTTCTAAAGTCTTTACTGTTATTGTACCTTTTTGACAAAAGAACATCTTCGCAATCATGATTTCACATGTTTTTTATGGTATATATTTTATAAATGTGTCATCTTTTTGTAATGATTCAATTCTATCTATCAATGTTAAACTATTTAGACAATTGTATGGATAATTGTATGGATATATTACTCATATTTATTAAAAAAAAAAAAATACATAAGGCGAATTTTTTTCGAATTTTATACTTTTCAAATTTTTTCCTTGTCGAATATCATTCGAATTTCAATGTTGTCGAACTCGAATTCGAATTCGAACATGGTGACTTAGTATATATCTATGCTCCACGGGGACGCATCCCCTATGGTTTTTACCCGTTTCCCGTACCGGGTACGAAACGGGGATGCGGGTATAGCTAGGAAATGTACCCTAGCCGTGCCCCTTTGCCCTCCAAGTACTTGGTACTTCTAGGGGACGGTTTGCCAAAAAATTGGGGACTCGGGTACTTTTAGGGGACTTTTTGCTAGAAAATAGGGGACTTGGGTACTGCTAGAAGTACCCAGTACTACCTAGCGGTACCCCGACCATATCGGGTACTTCTAGCAGTACCCTATGGCCCAGCCAAAAAAAAAACGCTAATTTTTAAAAAAATCGAGTTTTTTTATAAAAATAAAGCTATGGGCGGGCCCACAAGGGACGCCCCATCACACTCGACCTAATGTAAGTGACATTTAGGCTCCAAAATGAGAAAAAGTAACTCATTTTTACTCCGATGGCGATGACGAGGGCGATGCTGATTTAGACCTACCTTTTGCTGATTAGGGACATTGGACAGCGATATATTTTCTTAGTTTTATGTTTATCATGTCATTTCATAGTTGAGACTTGGAGCCTTTGGGCATTTTGGTTATAATTATCAGACTCTTATATGATATGTATGCACATTGATAATGAAAAGCATTTGAATTATGTTAATTTGTTTGTCGATTCTCATGTGAAATCTCAATTCAAGTCTAATGATATATAATAAGCTTATACAATGTCTAGAATGAATGCTTTATCAATGTTATGCTATGAACATTTAAAATTTCTCTATATTTTTAAAAATTTCCCTATTTTTTAATCAACCGTCCCCTGTCGTCCCCTAAAAAATGACCCAAAAGTACCCCCGTACTGGAAACTCATCCCGACGTACCGAGTTCTCACCGTCCCCGAAACTTCGTGGAGCATAGGTATATATATATATATATATATATATATATAAAAATATTTATATACTGTTAAAAACCAAAATTGCTTTTGAAAGCATTGGAATCGAAGAGTTGCAGGGAAGGGCGAATAATTATACTTAAATGTTTTGTTTTAGTAGTTCCTTGGCGGGCAGAACCTCGGCCAAGCCTTCCATGGGGGAGTGTGGTTGTTGTGGAGGCAGCGCCCTCCACGGCCTGTGGAGGAAGTGCTGCCCCCACTGGCAGCGCACCCTCCCATGGGGGAGTGTTGTTGGCCCAGCCAGCCCCCCTTAGTATGGAAGACCTGCACATAAGGCTTTTCAAGCCTGGAACCCTCGAATTCATTCCATTTGCTTTTAAAATATAAATATATACATATAAATATGTATATATGCCTTTATATTTATATATTAATAAGAGTTGGCTATGTATTCATATTTTGCATGTAAATTGTATAATTTCTCTTTTCCAGAAAATGGATACGTGAATATTTGAGTAAATAAATGTGTATATATATATGTGTATACCCATATGTAATTATATATACATATACTTATTTTTATATTGCTTTCAATGCATTTGATAAGTAGTTTGGAGCTGCATCTAAAATAAAGGTATACCATCTATGAATATAGATTTCTAACCTTTTATTACTTTCATGTAAATATAGACAAATTTATTAACTTATATATATATAAGTACATTGAAATTATATACAAAATGAGTAGTACTTCAACACAGTGTTACAAGACTCGGACTCGCCTCCGACTCGGCAAGCCAATTTTTTACTCGAACTTGGACTCGGAGCCCAGACTCGCCCAAGACTCGACAAAGACTCGGCAAATAGAAAAACACAAGAAATTCAGAGATTTTTAAGGATTTAAAACTTGTTTCATACACCCTTTAATAAATAAACCTTAAAGACACAATAACATCATCAAATAGAAATTACTATGATCCCATACACAAACATACATCGATCACATAAGTATAAACGCAAGTTTTAGCTGAAGGAAATAACACATTCAGATATATAAATATTGTCAAATGTATACAAAACTCATGGAATATGAAATCCATGGCATCAAAACAAATATCAAAACTAAAAATATAAGTCTATGGCTCAGAAGAGCTTCGATTACTCATCCCAACATCACGACAAGTCATGCACTAGTGTCTAAGATAGGTCCTAGATGATGATGTAGCCATGATATTTGCTTGCGTCTCAATGATTGGTATGTATGTTCAAGTGAGGAATTTATTATTAAAATTTTATTGTAGCCTTCAAGACTGCATGTTTTGTTGTCTAATGTATGGAACAAGATAATCCTTGATTATGGCTTTGATTGTGAAAGATGCAAAGATTTGCAACAGGGGATATGTATTTTGTATGTTTTATGATCTTGATTCATCATTGGCCTATAACATGCTTAGACCTATAGTTTTATGAGGGTTTGGAGGAAACACCCCAACGGGGTCGAGGGGCAGTGCCCCTCGCAGGGGTCTGGGGGCAACGCCCCTTGCGGGCGTCTAGGGCAACGCCCCTTGTGGGGGTCTGGGGCCAAAGCCCCCAGTGGGGTCGAGGGGCAGTGCCCCTCGCAGGGTCCCGGGGCACCAAATGAAGACCTTCAAAACCACACAAACCTTAATGGCGCACACCATTTAATTAAAAAAATTGTAAATGAAAGATTGCAAATTTAAAAAAAAAAATTAATTAAAATGCCCGAGTCTGAGGCCCAAGACTCGGCGAGTCTGCCGAGTCCGGCGAGTCTCGGCGAGTACTCGGCAGCCGAGTCTCTGGGACTCGCCCAGCCTCACCCCCTGTTATAAAATAACTCAGATTTCATACTCAAATCTTAAATTTGTCTTCCTGTATAAATCTCATACTTGGAATATTTTCTTCAAAGGAATATTTTAAATGTTATTTTTAAGTTGAATGTAATAACTTGGTTTGAATATCTTGTGATTTCATTCAAAATGCAAATAAGTTCAACTATATATATATCAATTCAACATTGTTTCAGAAAAGAAAAAAACATTATATTCCAAGTTGACCCAACAAATTGAATCACAAGAATGAATTAACCACCTAATTTCACATTTCCCCAACATGACGTTCGAGTCATCTCATTATGTATCAAGGATAAAGCAATTATTAGCATATGTGTACTTTTCTCAACATTCTGATATTCAAAGTCCCATTTCTAGTTAAATTAAGTAGTTCAAAGTAATGGATCTGCCCAAATTGAGGGATTAATTTACAAGTAAAAGTATGGCCATTTTATGCAAGAGAGAGGTCATTTATACAAAACAAAATCTATATGTTCACTATCTTGCTTGAAACCATCTTTTCCATTTAATTAATATTTAAATATAAATGTAGGATGCAATTAATCTAAGCATATTATGTAATTGGAGATTTAATAAAACGATAAATAAATGTTAAACCATGCCTTTCCTTATTATTATTGAGTTCCAGATTCCTCAGTAAAGGACTATTTTGAGTTCTTATTGTTTTTGTACATTATCTTTTTCTAACTTTATATGATTTCAAGGTTTCTAGTTTTAGTGGATGTATGCATAAGGAAGGCTTTCCATTTTATCAATTCCATGCACGCAATAAGGATTCCATGCTAAACATATTACTTACAGTTGTTGATATTGTTTGTATGTTAAATTTGGATTTTTATAAGAATGTATACTCATATATTTCAATAGCTTATATATGTATTCTCATACATACATGAGCTATACCTTATTAACTCTTTTATAATAATATTCTCTTATTTTTGAAACCTCTATGAATCAATCAGACTAGAATCAAGCACTTTGTTGTAATTACATAGGCATGTGAGCATTCTAGCAGCTTAGGATTACTTTCATGAAGCTTTATGTGAATGGCTTATGGCTTGCAGTGTACTTATGTGATATTTGAAAATTCATTAGAGGTAGAATGGTATTATTTGCAATTGCTTGGGAGCGATTCATAATAGCGTTGGCATTACTATAATTTCATATGCAAGGATGATGCTTTGGTGAAACTTGCGAATGTTGTTTATAGACTTTGGTGACTTGTAAAGGAACTCCTTATGCTCCTTGATTGTGTGATATTCACGATATTCAGATATATGTAATGAATGGTCATGTCACTAAGACAGTATGACCACCGCCGGTGAGGGATCCTGTAACCTTGGGATTTTGTACTGCCAGTAAGGCTCTACCAGGGAGGCATTTCATTAAGCCAGTGAGGCACTTTTGCGAGTGGTTTTTTCACACCTACAAGGGTTTTCCACTCATGAAATTCTTTGTGTTAAGGCTCTTTTGTGGATGCATTGTTGATCTTGTTGTTTCTATTAATTGCATTACAGTATTTCAATTTATGTGTTTCGTGAAATCTTTGAGTAAGTCTACATGCCTAGATTATGTAATGGCACGGCTTTGTGATGATATTCTTAATGACTCGTTAATGTATGGAATTTCTTTTGAAATGATAACGAAGTAATTCAATTATTTCTCTTTTTTCACACCATCTTATAATTATTTTATTCTATTAAATTATTGGAAAATTAAAGGTTATAATTTGTAAGCGTGTCTTCTGGATCTTACAAATGACAGCAAGGCACGCTGGCGTCTCTCAAGTGCGTTGGCATTCATACAACCAAAAAACCGAGGAGACAAGGTCTAACCTCTAAAAAACAGACTAGCAACCTAGTTTAAGAGTTTCTACAAGTGCAGAATAACACTATGAAATGTGAAACACAAAGACGAATGTGATAAAGTATATTACCGCATGGGTGACGAAGACGATCTCACACAATAATCCTTTCGCCAGCTTACTCCAAGATCTCTCCACCTACACACATGTTGGCATTTTAATTAGCACCTCTGGAGTGCTTATTGGAAACGAACAGCTATTGCAAGTGTTAAAGTACTGCTCTTCAAATTATAGAGAGGAAGATCTCTCATTGCTGATGTTCTACATAAAAAAAAGTACTAAGGTTCCGTTGTGACCTTTTCACACATCGCCCCATGCCAGATGGGGACCCCCTAATTTTTGCTCCATTCTCGTATTTTGGCTTTGGCTTTTGGGTTGTTTTGTCTCTCTCTCTCTCCCTCTGATCTTTTGTCCTTTCGGGGATGTCTCTGTATTTGACCTAATTTGGAATTTTGGCTGAGTCTGTGAGATTAGGGTTTTCATTCTTCAGGCCAGTTTGATGTTAAATTGAGTTTGCTAATTGGAATCGGAGCTTAGTACTGCAATCAGAAAGCTTTCAGCAGAGTCCCACTGAAATCTTATTGAATTCTGACAACTTACTATTTATAGTAAGTACTCAATCTGGGACCATTTCATTGGGATTTTGGAATTCTGTCAGTTCCATCGCATTTCAGGTACTTCAAGCTACTTGCACGCAAAATTTGGGCAGAATCAGACAACTTGCTATTTTTAGCAGTTCAGGCTTCAAGAGCTATTTTCAAGATCTTCACATGTGCTTTTCAAATGCATGTCTGGGGAATGTTTCTGGGTTTTTCAAAACCTTTGCAGTGATGTAACATGCAAACCAAGATGATGACTTTCAGAGTTTAGCCTTCAAAAGCTATTTTTAGCGTTTGCAGGCAGTATTTTTCAGTGCATGTCAAGATATTCTTTATGGGTTTTGCGAGAGCTTCACAGTGGTGTGACATGCAAACAAAATGGATCAGTTTTCAAGGACTTACAATTTTTAGCCAATGCCCGCATGTTGACCAGTTTTTTGGATTTTCTGGGTTTTTTGAGATCCCACGGGCACTGTGACATGCAAACTCATCCAACATCAGATTAACCACTTTCCGGACACTTACTATAAATAGCAGTTTCACTCCAGCAGCCACCCAACACTTCAGTTTCACGAGCAGAGCAACATACAGTAGAAATCAAGTCAAACAGAGATCATTTGAGCCACATGCAAATCAAAT
Source organism: Sequoiadendron giganteum (assembly GCA_007115665.2). Classification (NCBI taxonomy): domain Eukaryota; kingdom Viridiplantae; phylum Streptophyta; class Pinopsida; order Cupressales; family Cupressaceae; genus Sequoiadendron; species Sequoiadendron giganteum. The sequence continues at coordinate 476,696,259 of CM021102.1, forward strand.
TAGGGTTTCCAGCTTCGATGCCTAAAAAGTAGGGTAAAAAGCCAGAATCTTCGAAAACGAAAGTATCCCATTGCGATCATCATCCTTCTGGCAATCTACTGGTGAAATTTGGGCATAATCCAAGCACTTACTATTTATAGTAAGTCGTCTCCAGAACAGGGCTATAAATAGTAGGTCAGCATGAGGGGCAGGCCTGAACAGGTGCACCAAGTGATGAGGACCACGTGGTGAAAAATTCAAGTCAAACGGAGCTGCAGAAGTGAAGCAATTTTAGGGTTTGCTAAAAATAGCAGACGGGCTAAAAATAGCAAATGAGCTTGGGCAATAGGTATAAAGGGGTAGCTAGGGCATTGAAAATTTCCAAGTTAAGAGCTAGGGCAAGCAGGTTGAAAATAAGCCAAGTATTCAGATACGCCAAGAAGGGGACATAAAATTTGCCTAAGTCAAAAATAGAGGTATACCCTCTCATATGCGCCCAAGCAAGGAGTAAGCTGAGAAATAATGCTAATTAGTGAAAATGAAAGTGCTACCTTCAAAATGCGCCCAAGAGAGAGAAAGACTTGAGGAAAAGGTTTAAGGCAAGTTGAAATGAGAGTGGACCCCTCTAAATGCGCCCTAGGCAAGTGGTTGAGGTAGCAAGGCATTAAAATTTTCTAAGTCATTGGAGATGAAAGTACAACGGGTCATATGCGCCCAAGGAAGAGGCTGGCATCAAGAAATATTCTAAGTCCTCAAAAATGAAAGCTCAAAGGTGCAAATGCGCCCCTAAGGTGAAAGCCACTAAAAAATATTTCTAAGTGTTGAAAATCCAAGCAAGGGTTCCCAAATGCGCCCAAGGTAGTATGAGGGCTTGAACAAATTTTTCTAAGTCTTGAAAAATGGAAGTACATGGGTCAAAAATGAGCCCAAGATGAGAAGCAAGAAGTTTAAAAAAGTTTCTAAGTTTAAAATGGAAGCTTGACCCTCCAAATGCGCCCAAGGTGGTAGAGAGGCCTCAAAAAGTTTCCAAGGCACAAATGAAAGCTCCCTAGGCAAAATGCGCCCACTTCACGCAGCTTGTATGGAGACTTCAAATAAATTTTCTAAGGCAAGTAAATGGAAGTTGACCCCTCTAAATGCGCCAAGGGTGGGGAGAGTGGTGTTATGAAAATATTCTAAATTATGAAAATTGCAGCACATAGGCTGAAATGCGCCCTTGAGGGAAGTGGCCAAGAAAAGTTTCTAAGTGATGAAAAATGAAAGAAGCCTATGTAAATGCGCCAAAGGAATGAAGGCATATCAAAAATATTCTAAGGCGTGGGAAATTCCTTCCCTCCCCTTTAAATGCGCCCTTACTTGGAAGTCCCATATGATAAATGCGCCCTCAAGTTCCTACACACCACATGGGATGCGCCCAAGGAAATTTGTTAAGGCAAGGTAAAGCTTGGCGTGGGAAATTCCTCCTCCACATGCTATATGCGCCTAAGGTCAAGACAAGGAAGGCGTGATTTTGAAAATATTTCTAAGTATGAAAGTTCCTCCACCACCCTCCAAATGTGCCTAGCTTGCAAGTCATAAAGGAAGGATGTTAAGAAAAAAATACATAAGGCGTGGAAATGTTTGGAGAGTGAAGGTAAAATGAAATGCGCCCAAGGTGAGTTAACAAAGTTTTGAAATTCTCTAAGGCATTTCCTAAAGTAAAGTGAGAAATACGCCTAAGGGGGAGGTAATATTAAATTTTCCAAGTGCAAGGTGTGATATGTGCCCGTAAGCAGGAAGAGAATTTCTTCAGGAAAATAGGAAAATGCCAAGGTATGAAGACAAAATGAAGACTACAGGTGTGGAATACGTCCAAAATTAAAATGGAATAAGCCTTAGCAATTTTTATTATTTTTCAAAAATAATAAAAATTAAACTTAACCCTTCATTTGGATACACATGGAAATGATGATTTCTGAGGGGAAATTTCTTCTGGGTATTGGACATCTCCCATTGGGAGATGATTTTAAAATTTTCCACACCTTGCTTGTGTTGTTTTGACAGAGATTTTTGCTTGGCACCCCTTTGATGAGTTTTCTAGGCGAAAATAAATTTTCTAAGGCAAAAATAAAAGAAATGTTTTTACAAATGCCTCGGCTGGCGATGTCAAAATAAGCGCCTGGATTACAGTGGATGGAATTTATAAAGCAGACAAAATTGTCTATGGAAAGGGAAAATAAAGCAACAAGGGGTCAAGTGCATTCACAGGAAAGGGATGGAATTTGTCTAAGGCGCAAAGAATTTGAAGATAAAGTGAAGCTCGAGCATCAAGCATTCAAATGCAACCTCAAGGTGAAATATTACCTAAGGCACAAACTCCAGGCACAAGGTGGTGGATGCGCCCTTGAAGAGGACCTCATTAAATGAACACAATGTGCCCATGATGAAATTTTGTTGGACATGATGAACTCTATCACATCCGGAGATCAATCAATCAGAGTGTGAAAATTGGGTAAGTGAAGTGAATTTATATTATAAGTGTTCTGATTCTCTTCTTTCTGTTTCGCAGGATGAACATCGGAACCAGAGCGTGGGGACTTGAGGCGATGAGGCTGGACAATGTTATAACTTTGGAAAGGGAAACGACACTGAAGATTTGTCTAAGGCATTAAGGACGTGGTGCAAAAGAGGCAAATGCGCCCAAGGCAGTGGGCTAAAGAAATATGAAAGTCACGAGGAGGAAGTGCGTCTAGGAATTAAAGCAATAGGAAGGTTGAACGCGAACAACTGAGCAGTCGAACTTCGGATCATATCAAATTTTTATCTGTGGAAACAATATTGGAGACTCTTTTACCCTCCTCCTAACGCAACAGAATTGGCGGAGAAGAACAATGGGAACACGTTTCTAGACGAGAATCTTCTAGAAGAGGATAGTGGGCATTAATTGCTCATTATGGTTCCTGTAGGGGAGTGGAGAATCTTTTGCGCATTCATTACCCACTCCTCTTTGTGGCGGTTTTTACGGCAAAAACACTAATTAGGGCTTACGTGGCTCGATCTGAGCCCTTTATTGTAATTCAATCTAAGTCGTCTGTTGGACTAGGCCAACTATAAAAGGGGCATCCCCCCTCATTTGTAATCAAGTAGATTAGATCAACAAGTTAGAGAGTAGAGAAGATAGAAGTTAGAATAGATAGAAAGTTAGCTTAGTTTGAAAAAGAAAGAAAGCTTTCCCCTTTGAAAGTTTTGTAAGAGGTTGTTGTGGAAAACTCTCATAATACAAAGGTTAATCATTGCATGGTGGTTCTATCTTTTATTGTGAGTAGCTAGCAAGGCCTTTTCGTCTCTCCAATTCTAGTAGATAGAGTAAAGTAGGCTTTATTTTATGCAAGTAGTTGTTAGTTGTGGAATAGATGGTTTGATTTGAGCAAGTCTTCTTCGTCCATACCACTAGCGGGCTTGCTGATAGTAAGTTCGCCCTGCGTGCTCAACTGGAGCATTAGCGCTAAACTTCAATTGTGATTCGTGTGTCCACATGCATCGTTGTGATGGTGTGTGTATGTTGTGTCATGATTTGAACATCCTACTCACCCTTTGAAGATTGCACCGATTTTGCGGAAGTTGTCCTTAACGAGACAAAGCAAAGTCCGGTTTGAAGATTGTTGAAGTCAATCATCGCATTCCACCCTTTAGAAGTAGATTGTAGAGTTCCTACCCCACTATCCTTTTACATTCAGCATTATCCGGTTAATTTAAGAACCTGAGCGTCATTGAAAAATCTCCCGAAATTTGAGAATCCTTTCTTCTTAATGAGCCACTCACGTAAGTCCCCTTGGAATGACCAGCATATTCACATCAACCAACTGAGTCTATTCGCCATAAAAGGAACCTTGGAGTTGAACACATGAACTTTCACGCAATCTTAGCATGCGGAATAATTTGATCAAGAGAGAATAGAGTGACCGTTGGACATTTTATTTTGTGTTGGTGTGATCATAAAAAACACGTCAACAGGTTCCTATCTTTTTTACTCAACAGTAGGACACAAGGGTGCATAAACACAATGCCCGTAGCTAAGCTTTTCTCTCGTTTCTATGGATATTAACTACGACTAAACTAGCTTCTAAACTATCCTATCTCCTCAAGATTAACATAACATGAGGGAATAAGAGCGAAATGGATGGGTCGGATCACTTAATTCCACCGTCTCTGTAGAATATGGTCGAGGCTCTAAAATCTTGGATATATGCTAGGATAAGGTTTTAAACAAGTAAACACTCTTTACTGTAGGATGGATTTGAGACTTGCCAAGGAGGAGGAACCCATGTCTATAGTATAGGCTGGGAAACAACGTACTAGAAACAACAAGGTACGAAGATATGGGTATCAGGATTGTTGAGGAGGAACCCCTGTCTGAAGTATAAGTTGAAATTCAGTTCTTTAAACAACATCAAATGGCAGTAATCGATAATAAAATATCCGAGGAGGAACCCTGGTCCGAGGAGGAGATTGAAACAATACACTATTAAGAACAAGACGTTGAAATCAACTCAAATCCTAGATCAAACATGCATGCGCCATCTGATTTTCTTCTTCAATCTTTTCCAATGAATTACAAAGACTGGGACAGCAAAGGCACGAAATCATGCACAATTGCGATCAACCAACTAACTCTAATCCAAGAGTGAACAAATACAACTTTGGAATCTTTCTGGCAACAATGGCACAACAATTTTGCGTGGTAAATAAAGGTTAAAAAAATAATGAGCCCAAGGCTCTTATTTATAGAAACTCAAAGAAGTAGCCAACTCTAAAATCTCCTTGAGTTAACAATCAGTTCTTTCCAATCAGCAAGATTTATTCCAAAGTCTAAAAGTAGGTGAGCAAGCAGTTAACAGGAAATCTACTTCAATTAATTGAAACTAAACAAAAGTCAAACTCGAAGTCTACCTCAGTTGACTGAAACCTAACTAAGAGTGAACTTAAATTACAAATGTGCCTCCAAAATAAACATCCACCTTTAAAGGAGATTTGAGATCCACAAATCGTGGGAGTCAAATTAGACATCTTTGATTAGTGGGATCTGACATTCATGATCTGTGGGATCTAGAGTTAACTTGGAAAGGGGCATCAAAGTTAACTTCAGTCATAGCTATTGTTACTTTCGAGGGTAGGACGTCCTTCTTGGGGTGCTTTACACCAAATCACCACTAGTCAACAGTGCCTCTATCCAGTCGTTGACCTCTTCAGCCCTTGGGCAATCAATGCTCTGCAACATGACAACATGACGTCTTAGCATTTCTTCACCTGTCACAAGCTGTTGCAGATAGTCTATGCATTTGGCAACTGCGTCATCCAACTTGGTAGACATGGCTACAACTTAGGCCAACTTGCAATCATCGAGATCATCAAGGAATGTGCTATGGATAATGTCTCGGAATTGTTTTTGCACTGTTCCTAGCTCAATGTATTGTCCTCCCTCATGCTGATATTCTATGTGAGGGAAGGATATTACCAACGTTCTTGCAAAGTTGATAATACCTACGACAATATGTTTGTAGTCAATTAGCTCCACAGAATTGGCATCATAGGCTTTCACCTTGTATGCCAGTTATTCTTTCCAATCAAAAAGGTGTTGATTGTTCTCTATGGTGGTAACTGATTGATATGCCAATTGTAAATCAGCAACTGTCATTTCATCTCCCAGCCTCTTCTCTGTTGTCCTCAGGTCCGACTATTGGATCTCTGAGCGCAAACCATGTGCTCAATCTCTCAACTGGTATGTTTCCGCTAGTACACATCGTCCTCTAATAACAAACTCATCCAATTGATTTCTCAAGTGTTTGCCATATGTGATCAACTGATGATGGTTTTGCTCTGCAGGGAGATCTAGCAACTCTTGTGGCAAAGCAGAAGAGTTGGGAGTGTCGTGCATCAAGCTGGAAATATACATCCTCAATTGTCAATTTTCAACCTTTAAGGCTGCTTTGTCTTGGCCATCCTTAGCCATCCTATCTTCGGCACTCACTGAGGCTATTCCGAGAAGGTCTGCCTCCATCTGATGAGTGGTCCTTTTGAGGTTCACCTTTGATAGCGTGAAGTCTTCAACCCTTACATTATGTATGTTTCTATCCTTAGGTGGGGCAGCAGTCTCTATGATGACCTCGTTATCCACATTCCTTTCTACATGTACTTGCTTCTTCAACTTCTTCACCGGCATGTCTTGAGGGACATGATCAAACTTTGTGAAGTCAAGCTGGTAGGACAGCCTTTCCCTCTTCCTTCAAAGGAAACTCTCAAGCCAAATAAAATCCCGACTAGCCTTGCTAGAAGGAGGAAAGATTGGCCCCCTAAATGTTGGATGAACGAGACTATATTCTATTGACGTCTCGTAGTGGAGAGTCCAAGTCAATGGGGACTTGTGCCTATTTTGATGGTGGTGAAGTAGGCGGCTTTGTCTCTATCACAAGCACTGTATCTGCGACAAATGCTTCTAGCATGGTCTTTGTTTCGGCCGTGATTGCCTTAATCGCTGGCTCTAGTTCGGCTACAATAGTCTCGACTACCTCAGGGAAGTTGGTGGTTGTCTCCACCTGTACTTCTTGCTGATTTACATCAGCCATCTGTGTTCTTCCCAATGGAAACCCTGACATCCGCATCCCTTTGGGAGGATTGCTCCATTGCTTTCTTTTGGGTTTCTTCCTGGACGTGGAAGGTAGACTAGATTGAACCGTTGGCGGCTCTGTTCCAGGAAGTACTACCTTCCTTGTCCTCTTGCTATCTAGGTAGAGTCGACTATTTCTAACCACTCTACTCATTCTCTCCTCTATAGATGTACTTTCTTTCACATAGCAATCCACTTTGCTAAGTGGCTGTGACTCAACTTCGTTCATGAAGGAAGGGAGAACGACTTCTTCCTCATCGTCGGATAGGCCCTCAATGTCTTATGACATAGAGTCAATAATTTGTGAGAGCTTAAGCCGGCTATAGTTCCTTCTTCGCACCTCGAACTCATCGTCACAATTGACACAATAATCTTCTATGGAAGATTCACGTGATGAGCATTCCTCGAGATGTGATGCATAGAGCCCTCTTGGATCATATGACCTCCTCTCAATGAGGTACTTGAGATTGAATCTCACTGTTTCTTGGCTCATCAACTTGGCATCACCCACTGTTTTACATCTATAGAGTCCCATCTGAATGGGAAAGTTTGCAGCTGACTTCTTTTCAGGTGTAGGTGAGAGTGGACTTCGGCTAATTGCCTTAGGAATTCCATGAACACTACCTTATCTAAAGGGTAGCGTGGCATCATGGCAGGGTGTCCATTGTAACCATACACGCGTATGTAGGTGAAGGTGGGGAATTGAATAAATCAATCCGCCCAGTCCACCATTGTCTCCTTGGTTGTTGGTCATATATGCACATGCATCTCATGGTCGAGATCTCGTAGAATGTGCATGATGAAAAGGTCATTCATCTTTTTGAAGTATCATTCCGCTTGAGAAAACTCAAGACACGAAAAGTATTCTTGGACCTTCTGTACACCTAATGTCCCCACAGTGTTTAGTGTCCTAAACTCACCTCGGAAAGCAATTAGGTATACCAGGTAGGAACACATTTGGAACCTATGAGCCTCTAGAAACCCGGTAATTTGTTGGTGGAGTGTGTCACTGATCAAGGAGGCCCAGTCATAATATTCTCTTTTGTTGATAATCTTGGCAATGATGTAATACATCCACGGCTGAAATTGGTTGCCCACCTCCTGTCCAGTGATCCTACAGAGTGATTAACACTACATACTCATCTGTCAATTCTCTTCTTCCAAATAATTTGGGCAAGTTGGCCTTCTTCACCTTTAACCATTGTTCTGCCATTTTCAGCGAACACCTTCAATTTGTAGCTTCAAATGCCTTTTCGCATTCCTTCACAGGTATGACCTTAATGGTTGGGCATGGTGGAATAGCAAAACATTTTTCGATGTCTTTTGGTTTCAAACTGTAGATCACTCTCCCATCCACCGATCGGATTTCTCTTGTGGTAGGATTGTAATGCTTAATGCAAGCAATTACAAGCTCCACACTTTGTAATGTGATAGGAATTGATGCGGCTTGAAACAAGATGGATTCTTCTATGTTCTGCAGCGTGATTTGATTCATGCCCTCCAAATCCTCTGAATTGACTTTTGGGTCCTCCTAATGTAGGTCTGTATCAGTCATTTCCAGGAAATCATGGTATAAGACCTTCTTGGTCTTGTATTTTACCTCAGAGTACTGCATTGTGAAAGACTTAAAGATCAACTGTGCACACAACCCTGTTCTGACAATTTTTGGAAACCCTTAAAAATAGTGCCTGCCAAGAAGTATTTTTCCAGGAAAAATCTGGCACATGGGTTTTGTTCATGCTTCAATGCTGAACAAACCCAATTCCTTAGATTTTTTATTTTGAGACTTTTTCGAAAAAAATCCCTAAAAATAGGGGCAGCAGGTTTGTTGTTTCTGGCAAATCTGAAAAGATTGGTTTCACTAGAAAATTATGTTGATCATACCCGGTTGGTCAGATCTAAGGTAGCCTACTGTTTTATGTGACAAGCAAGAATTTTAAGACAGAAGAGAGAAAGTAGACAAGAGGTGAATTGGAATTTATTAGCTGCCTCTTTGTAAAAATCTACCTCTGTATTCAACCTTTGAGAAGAAATCCCTCTCTCACAATGATCTTCACAAAATATTGAACGGTCCAAAACCCTTGCCAAATCTGGAAAAGACATCCTTGAGAGCAATTTGTTGTTTTGATCTTCAACCTGCAAAAGAATAAATGAAAAAGGGATGTCGAGCTTAAATATATAATGATTCAAAATGAGATCCTTCCAGTTTGGGCATCAACTAATGATTGAAGCCTGAATTCCAATTCAAAAGTTGATTTCCACTGATTGTGGAGTGTTTGGGCTCTTTTTGCCTCCAAAATTGCTTAACTCAAGTCAACATATTGCCTTTGACCTTTTAGGCGTCCTTTCTTGAGTGTTGAGCATTTATCACTTTTCCAGGCTAAAGTGTCTTTGTTTGATCCTTGCTCTCGGTCGTTCAGTTGATCTTCGATAGCTACTGACGGATTTGTTGTTGAGATGGACCACCTTGAAGAGGTATGCTTGGGAGTCATCAACTCAGAAAATTGAGTTTGAGCCTCCAAATTAAAGGGCGCCTGTCTCCAAGAGAGGCACTTTTAGCTTTGCCTTAGCCAATTTTCACGACTGTTCTTCATTTTCTCCATTTAGACCCTCCATGCTTTGATCTGACGTCACCGTTGACTGACGAGTCAAATGGCTTTGCTTGATTGTGCATTGAGTAACCAGCTCAGTCCTAGAAAGGATGACTGGTTTCTCAGCTTCTGAAGGTAAGTTTATGTCCTTCAAATGGCCAGGGGCGCCTTTGGCCTATTGACTGATTATATCTATGTTGTCAACTGCCTGCTTTGATCTTCGTCATTAGATAACTTAGTTGTCAGATTCCCTCGTTGATGGTTTCATTGTCGAGATCGATCAAAGTGGAGAAGATCATCGTAGAGGTCATTTAGTAAACTAACTGCATCTATATGCCTTAAAGATTAGGCGCCTTTCTTCAAGAGGGTCGCTTTTCTTCTGTACTTAGCAATTTCCTTTCTTTTTGGCATATTCTTCATTCAACATTGCCATGTTTCGTTGACGTTTGCCAGTGATCTTTGAATCAAACGATCTTGCTTGACGATGCGTTGAGTAGCCAGCACGAACATGAAGAAGATGACTGCTTTGAAGGTGCCAGATGACTGTATTTGGCCCTTGAGACAAAAGGGCGCCTTTCTTCAAGAGGGGCGCCTTTTGGCATTTGACTGCATTTCCTCCTTGGTAGCAAGTCGTCTTCCTTCCAGAGTTAGCCAAATTTTTGCCTTTTCCATTTTGAGAATCTCGTTCATTGAACATCTTTTTCAACCTTTTCCGCCATGGCTTCCCCGTTGAAGCTTTTGAAGCTTAACTCTCAGTACCTGGTACTAACCAATCTTCCATTAATGGTTGCGGAGCTCCTAACTTTGTTCCTGAAAAATAGAAATAGACCCACCAAAGTAAAACATGTCTTTTGATGGTTTTGACTTGACTAATGTGATTGTGAAGTCGATTAATCCTATCAAAATCATTTTCAATCATTTCTGGGAAGGTCCTATTTTCGGGGGTTTCCCTAAAAATAGGGGCATGAAACCCTTATTTTCAATTTTTCAGAATTTTAACCATATGTTTCTTGACAAAAACCCACAAAAACCTTATGTTTGGATTGACTTAAAACAGACTTTTGACGGTATTTTTACATGAGTACACTCAATTTAGGCAGAACGCCGAAAATTTATTTTAGATACAACATTAGGCTCCGTCTAGTGACCATGTGGAATACCTACTGCATAGGAGAATCGAGAATCTCAAGTTTCGTAGACCAATACCCTTATTAGTTGGGCAATGGAGTCAGCACTTATTTCCTAATTCATATAAGAAATGAAGTTCACCTATTTAATGGGGCTCACCTATTATTCACCTAATAACAAGACTACCTACAAAATCACCTAAAACACGCCAATACTTTACTGAATGGGGAAAAACATAACATAACATTAAAGCAAAGGAAAATAATTTACAAACTACTCACCACATCTTCAAAGGGACGAAATGTTTCAAGTACTGCCCACTGTAGCATAGTGGAAAGAGCCTTACGTCGGAAATGTGAGAGAATGTAGGAATTCTCTCCTGCAATATCATGGATCAGGAATGGGCCCAGCCAAAGGAAGTCAAATTTTCCATGCATTCCCTTCGGCTCGTGTCTTTTGTCCCACAGCAGGACTTTATCTCCAATCTCGAAGTCCCATTGTCGAGCCTTCCTGTCAAAGATCTTCTTTGCTCTTTCTTGGTGTTGAGTGATCTTATTAACAACCTCCACCCTCTCCTCTTGTAGTTGTGTCAAACACAAGATGCGCTTTTGGATCGTATCTATGAACTCTTCATCTTCTACTACGGATGCCAACTGCAAAGCGGACAACTCCAAAGTGATGGGTAGCATCGCTTTTGTGCCATACATGATAGCGAAGGGGGAAGTGTTGATAGCTCTCTTGGGCGTGATCCTATCAGCCCAAAGAGCGTCGTATAGCTTAGTGTGCCAAGCCCGTTGATTGGATTCAACAATCTTGTGCACGACCGTGACTATGTTCTTGTTAGACAACTCGGCCTATCCGTTGCCTTGTAATCTGAGGAATGGAACAATGTAATGCCATACTCGAAACAAAATTCTACTAACTCCTCTAATGAGAAGTTCGTAGCATTGTCGGTCACGATCTTCCTTGGTACCTTGAAGCGTGTGATGATATTTTCTTTGAGGAAACTGCACACAACTTTAGAAGTAGCACTCTTCGTAGGAACTACCTCAACCCATTTGGTGAAGTAGTTTGTCGTCGTAAGGACATAGACATGTCCCTTACTAGAATGTGGGTTTATTGGACCTACAAAGTTGATACCCTATAGCTGGAATGGAGTATCTATTATCACCGGCCTTAGTGGAATGGCTGCTAGCTTGAGTTTTCCAACAAAATGTTGGCACAGTTGACACTTGCACACCCATTCATATGCGTTGCAAAACAAAGTCGGCCAAAAGAACTGTGCCCGCAGAATTTTGAATGTCATGACCCTTGATGAAAAGTGGCCACCGCATGCTTCACAGTGAAATGCTTCCAACAACCGTCGTTGTTGGTCTTTACTAATGCAAAGCAAGAAAGTTCCATCAAGCCCACGCTTGTATACAACATTACCTCGTAGCACATAGTTTTGTGCTCTTAACCTCAGGGTTCTTTTCTGTTGTTTGTCCAAGTGGGTTGGACATTCTCCATAGGTCGCATAGTACCAGAGCTCTAAGTACCATTCCTCCATAAAATCAACTAGTAAGACCATTGGAAGGTCTTCTTCAATTTTTGTTTCTACCTCGCCATCAGCAACTTGATGCTTTAGATCGCCATCCTCCGCCATGAGCTAACATAGACCTCTCCCACGGACAAGTTTGGTCGGCTTGATATCGAAGTCATATTCCTAGACCTTTGCGATCCAGTTGCCTCTTTTCGTCCCCATCTCCTGCTGAGTTAGAATACTCTTCACCGTAGGGTCAGTGACATACACTGTTCTGTGAGCATTTAAGATATAAAATCTAAAAAAATTCACAACTCTCACAACGACATAGGCATTCTTTTCAATCTGGGAGTACCAGAATTCATTGTTCTTGAAACTACTACTCATGAAGGCAATTGACGATTTCGTCTCTTCGTTCAACTTTTGTGTTAGTATGGCAAAGAGGGTGTTTTCTGATGCGTAACAATAAAGAATGAATTCCTTATTGAAGTCGGGTCGGACCAGCAGTGGTGCCTTACTGATGGCTTTTTTATCTTGAAAAATGCCTCTTTTCCTTTGACAGTCCATTTGAAGGCGATCGTCTTCTTCATCATGGCTAATATATCTTTGGCCAGCTCTGAGAAATCAAGTACAAATCTTCATATGAAATTTACCTTTCTAAAGAAGGAATGCACCTGAGTGGTATTGGTTGGGAGAGATAGGTTCTTGATTGAATCCACTCGATCTGGATCGATCCGAGTTCCCTCTTTGGAGATGATATGGCCCAGTAGTTTGCCTTATGTCACCGCAACAATAGATTTCTTTGGATTCAAAGATATGTGATGATACCTACATCTCTCGAACACTTTCACTAAGTGTTGAAAATGATCTTGCCGCTTCCTTGAGAAAACAACAAGGTCATCAAGGTAGACGACTATCACTTTGTTCTTTAGATCTCCAAACGCCAAGTCTATGGCTCACTGAAAGGTGGCACCGACGTTAATGATGCCAAAGGACATCCTCTCATAGGCGAACGTTCCCCACAAGGTGATGAACATTGTCTTGATCTGATCCTCCTTAGCCACCGCAATTTGATTGTATCCGGAAAAGCCGTCAAGCAATAACATCTTTGATCCGGTAACCGTCTGCAAGGTATGCTCCATGATAGGTAAAGAATAATTCTCCTTTAATGACAATTGGTTGAGGTTCCTAAAGTCGACGCAAATCTGGATCTTTTCGTTCTTCTTGCACACAAGAACGATATTCGACACCCAAGTAGAATGATGGATGGGAAATATGATCTTGGCATCCACCATCTTCTGTACCTCCACGTAGATTGTGTCTTGGACACGCAGGTTGTAGTGTCTTTGCTTCTACGTAAAAGACTTGATATCTGACTTAAGTGGAATTTTATGACACAATTCCCTTGGCGTGAAGACTTTCGGATCTTGATAGGTCCATGCAAAGACATCTTTGTACTACCTGAACAAGGACATAAAGTTGTCACTTTCCTCTGCAGTGCAACACTTTCCCAAGTTAACAAGTCGGGGCTTATCTTCGGTGCCGATCTTGACTTGACTATAATCAGCAGATGTTTAGCTGGCTGAATTTCTTTGATCTTGCACATGTCTATCATGCCTTTCAAATATGTCCTCCAAAGATGCTAAACCCTTGGTGATGTTGTTACCTCTTAACTGGATGATGTCGGATTTCGTTGCTTCAGAATCTTCTACTATAGAATCTCTGAAAGGAGAAGCACTTCCTTCAAAGAATAACTTTTTATAATTGTCCCCCATGCAAAGGAACTCCTTGATGTCATCATCATCATCAAAGACCTGCCAATTTCCACAATTGTCAAGGACTGATGGCCTGTACACGAGCTCAATAGCAAAGGCATTCTGACGGATACTGCAAGGGCATCTGCTCTGCTATTTTGCTCGCATGGAATGTACTTCATTTTGAATGCTTCCAACCAATCGATTGCATTCCACACCCTTTGTCAATAAGCTTGAAGGCGACCTTTTTTGACTTGATACCGCTCTCTGATGGGGCATGAAGAGAGCGGTAGATACTGCAAGGGCGTTTGCTCTGCTATTTTCCTCGCATGGAATGTACTTGATGTTGAACGCTTCGAACCAATCGATTGCATTCCACACCCTTTGTTGATAAGCTTGAAGGCGACCTTTTCTGACTTGATATTGCTCTCTAACCTGTTGGACGATCAGCTCTGCATCGCCTTCGAATTGGAGGTACTTTATACCCATATCTCTTGCATTCTTGAGACCTAGTATGAGTGCCTTGTATTCTGTAGTGTTTTTTGTGTTATCGAACTGCAAGCAATAAGAAAATGGGTACAACATTCCTTCAAGAGAGGTAATGAAAACTCCCGCTCCTGAGCCTCTTGTCACGCAACTCCCATCGAATTGCATTGTCCACATCTTGGAACTTTCCTTTGATGTACTTGTGGAAAATGCAACCTTCTTTTCTTCTTCGGTTACTTCAGATAGCATGGCATACGTGCCAAGACCCGTACTTGGATGTAGCACTTGTGCTTGGGGGTCCTGAGACTTCACCACCGTGAATTTGGACTTAGCCTCTGGTTCCAACTTGAAGCTACCTTTCTTTAATGGAATTGTCACGCACAACCAATCCAATTGAATCTCGCTTCTGAGATCCTTGCAAAAGTTTCAGCTCAATAACATCCCATAACTGATTGGAATGTCAACTATGAGGATGGTCATCATGATCTTCTCTAGGCAGGACACCAATCTTACTTGTGCATCCTTCAGTTGGCCAACCAACGGCACCAGTTTTGATTCAAGTGAGTAACACTTGTCATGGGTTTCAGTTTCGGTGCACAATAGTCCCAATGCATTCATGATTTGCAACGACATCACGTTGTCCGATGCTCCTAAGTCAATGACATAGTTGCTAAGTTTATAACCTCCCATATACAGAGATATGTAGAAGGGCTTTGGCTTTTCTACCACTGGTACAGAAGATTCTAGCAACGTGGGTTGAATGACAGCCTACTTTTGTACTACTTTGAGAATCCGATCCATTTGATCGAGAAGGTCCTGGAGATATTCCAACTGTGAAATTTGTACCTATCTTCATCATAGACATCACAATGTCAAAGTTCGTGGAGGACGGATCTTGAACATTTGATGTGACGTTCTCTTGTGTAGACTTGGGATTAGAAGTGGAAGCTTATTTTCCCTTTCCATTTGACTTTCGTCTCTCTTCTTCTTACTGTGCTTTGAAATGTTGAGCACGTGTGAACACACACGTCAACATATTCTCGTGGTTGACAACAAGAGAGTACTGACGGTAGTCTACTTCTTCTTGATTTTCGGGTTCACTATGGAAGCATCCCATTGCGGAGTCGCCATCGAGGTTGTCCATTTGTGCTGAGACAACATTCGCATTTGAAGGTACAGAACTTGGGCTTGGTGCTTGATGTTCGGCATACCCCATGATCTGGTTCATCCTTCGATTCTCAGGGCATGTGAATCCGGTGTGTTCATTTGTTTCATGGAAACAACTGAACATATTAGACTTCTTTGCCTCTGCTCCTCTTTGCGGAAGTCCTTAATTCCTATGCTTGTAGTTGTTGAAAGGCTGAAAATTATTCCTCTTTGGTTGGTACTGCTACTGAGGCGGGTACTACTATTGAGGCCAGTAGTGTTGTTGTTGTTGATGCGGCAGTGGTGTGGGCAGTGCTTGCTACCCTTGATTGGGTTACTGTCTTTTAAGAGTCACTTCATTTGCTACCTTTTGTAGTAGTGGATCTGCTGATGCTTGGACCAGCGGTTTGATAGCATCGCCTTTCATCTTTCCCGTGGTGATCATGTGATCCTCGATCTCGATAGCTTTCTCTTGCGCAATTTGCAAGTCCTCTTCATGGCTTCCTTTGATGAAAAAGGCTATCTCTGAGGGAAGGGTTTTGATGAAGCTGCTCATCAGAATCTCGTCTGATGGATTGAGTGTGTGAGAGAGGCGTGTAGCCAGGCAGTTAAACCTTGCTATGAACTCCCTCATCGGTTTTGTAGGCTCCATCTTAGAGTTTGATAACCGAGCAAATAACTGATGGTTGTCTTCGACAGGCTTCAATCTCGGCAAGAACTTCTCACTCATGTCCTCCCAGTTTTTTATCACTCCTGGTGGTAAGTGATGGAACCAATCGAAAGCATTCGCCTCAAGAGTTTCGACAAAGAGTCAAATGGCAATATCTTCATGTGGCACAGACAAAAAGGAGCAAGCGGCAATGAACGTTGATATATGCTCATCGGGGTGTTTAGCCCCATCGCCATAGAATCTTGGGAAGTGCTTTCGTGATCCCTTCGGAGCTTCATGATTTCCTTGTAGGGCCAATGGGTCTATGTTGTCACCCCATGGCAAAGGTGTTGGTCGTCTCACGACTCTTGCATTACAACCATTTCCGAACAGATTGTGTCCATTGTCGTTATTGTCGTTGTCATTGTTGTCATTACAATCATTGCCGCCATTGTCGTTGTTACCATTATTACGGCCATTGTCGTTGTTGTTGCCAATGTCGTTGTTCTTAGCATTGTCGTTGTAGATGTGATTGTCTGCCATCGCTTGAGCTGGAGGTTCTTGTTGTTGTTCTTCTAGAAAGTGTTCAAGACTTTTAGATTTGGACAGCAAAGGCATGAAATCATGCACAATTGCAATCAACCAACTAACTCTAATCCAAGAGTGAAAAAATAATACTTTGCAAGCTTTCTGGCAACAATGGCCTCAAGAGTTTCAATAAAGAGTGAACCAATCGGAAGCATTCGCCTCAAGAGTTTCGACAAAGAGTTGAACGGCGATATCTTCATGTGGCACAGACACAACAGAGCAAGCCACAGTGAATGCTGATATATGCTCATCAAGGTGTTTAGCCCCGTCGCCGAAGAATCTTGGGAAGTGCTTTCGTGATCCCTTGGGAAGTTCATGATTTCCTTGTAGGGCCAATGGGCCTATGTTGTTACCCCATGGCAAAGGTGTTGGACGTCTCACGACTCTTGCATTACGGCCATTGCCGAATAGATTGTGTCCATTGTCGTTGCCATTGCCGCCATTGCCATTGTCATTCTCATCATTACTGCTATTGCCATTGTTACCATTATTACAGGCATTGTCGTTGTTGTTGCCAATGTCGTTGTTTTTAGCATTGTCGTTGTAGATGCGGTTGTCCGCCATCGCTTGAGCTGCAGGTTCTTGCTACTGTTCTTCTAGAAAGTGTTATGTTCTTTTAGATTGGGACAGCAAAGGCACGAAATCATGCACAATTGCGATCAACCAACTAACTATCATCCAAGAGTGAACAAATACAACTTTACAATCTTTCTGGCAACAATGGCACAGCAATTTTGCGTAGTAAATAAAGGTTAAACAAATAATGAGCTCAAGGCTCTTATTTATAGAAACTCAAAGTAGTAGGCATCCCTAAAATCTCCTTGAGTTAACAATCAGTTTTTGCCAATCAGCAAGATTTATTCTTAAGTCTAAAAGTAGGTGAGCAAGCAGTTAACTGGAAATCTACTTGAGTTAACTGAAACTAAACAAAATTCAAACTATAAGTCTACCTCAATTGACTGAAACCCAACTAAGAGTGAAATTAAATTACAAATGTGCCTCCAAAATAAACATCCACCTTTAATGGAGATCTGAGATCCACAAATCGTGGGAGTCAAATTAGACATCCTTGGTTAGTGGGATCTGACATGCATGATCTGTGGGATCTGAAGTTAACTTGGAAAGGGGCATCAAGTTAACTTCAGTCATAGTTATTGCTACTTTGGAGGGTAGGATGTCCTTCTTGGGGTGCTTTACACCTTATCACCACTAGTCAACAGTGCCTCTATCCAGTCGTTGACCTCTTCAGCCCTTGGGCAACCAATGCTCTACAAGATGACGGCATAACGTCTTAGCATTTCTTCACCTATCACAAGTTGTTGTTGATACTCTATCCATTTGGCAGTTGCGTCATCCAACTTGGTAGGCATGGCTACAACTTTGGCCAACTTGCAATCATCGAGATCAAGAAGGAATGTGCTATGGATGACGTCTTGGAATTGTTTTTGCATTGTTCCTATCTCAATGCATTCTTCTCCCTCATGCTGACATTCTATGTGAGGGAAGGATATAACCGACATTCTTGCAAAGTTGATAATATTTGCGACAATATGTCTGTAGTCAATCAACTCTACAGAATTGGCATCATAGGCTTTCACCATGTATGACAGCTATTCTTTCCAATCAAAAAGGTATTGCTTGTTCTCTATGGTGGTAACTGATTGATATGCCAATTGCAAATCAGCAACTATCATTTCGTCTCCCGACCTCTTCTTTGTTGTCCTCAAGTCTGACTATTGGACCTGTGAGCAGAGTCCATGTGCTCTATCTCTCAACAGGTATGTTTCCACCAATACACATCGTCCTCTGATAACAATTTCATCCACTTGATTTCTCAAGTGTTTGCCATATGTGATCAATCGATGATGGTTTTGCTCTGCGGGGAAATCTAGCAATTCTTGTGGCAAAGCAAAAGAGTTGGGAGTGTCATGCATCAAGCTGGAAATATACATCCTCAATTGTCGGTTTTCAACCCTTAAAGGTTGCTTTGTCTTGGCCATCCTTAGCCATCCTCTCTAGGGCGCTCGTTGAGGCTATTCCGAGAAAGTCTACCTCCACCTGACGAGTGGTCTTTCTGAGGTTCACCTTTGATAGCGTGAAGTCTTCAACCCTTACATTATGTATGTTTTTATCCTCGAGTGGGGCAGCAATCTCTACGATGACCTTGTTATCCACATTCCTTTCTAGATGTACTTACTTTTTCAACTTCTTCTTTGGCATGTTTTGAGGGACATGATCGAACTCTGTGAGGTCAACCTAGTAGGATGGCCTTTCCCTCTTCCTTCCAAGGAAACTCTCAAGCCAGATAGAATCCCGACTAGCCTTGCTGGAAGCAGGAATGTTGGCCCCCTTGAATGTCAGATGAACGAGACTGTGTTGTATTGACGTCTCGCGGTGGAGAGTCCAAGTTGATGGGGACTTGTGATTGTCGTGATGGTGGTGAACTAGGTAGCTCTATCTCTATCACACACACCGTATCTACAGCAACTGCTTCTAGCATGGGCTTTGTTTCGGCCATGATTCCCTCAATCGTCGGCTCTGTTTCAGCCATGATTGCCTCAATCGTCAGCTATGGTTCGGCTGCAACAGTCTCTACTGCCTCAAGGAAATTGGTGGCTATCTCCACCTGTACTTCTTACTGATTTACATCAGCCATCTGTGTTCTTCCCCATACAAGCCCTGACATCATTGTCCCTTTGGGAGGATTGCTCCACTGCTTTCTTTTGGGTTTCTTCCTGGACGTGGAAGGTAGTGTAGAGTGAACCGTTGGCGGCTCTGTTCAGGGAAGTACTTTCTTGTCCTCTTGTTGTCTAGGTAGAGTCGATTGTTTCTAACCACTCTACTCGTTATCTCCTCTATAGATGTGCTTTCTTTCGCATACCAATCCACTCTGCTAAGTGGTTGTGATTCCACTTGATCCATGAAGAAGGAAGGGAGAATGACTTCTTCCTCATCGTCGGATAGGCTCTCAATGTCTTCTGACATAAAGTCACCAATTTGTGAGAGCTTAAGCCGGCTATAGTTCCTTCTTCACATCTCGAACTCATCGTCACAATTCACCAAGTAATCTTCTATGGAAGATTCATGTGATGAGCGTTGCTCGAGATGTGTTGCATAGAGCCCTCTTGGATAATATGTACTTGAGATTGAATCTCATTGTTTCTCGGCTCATCAACTTGGCATCAGCCGTTGTTTTACATCTATAGAGTCCCATCTGAATGGGAAAGTTTGCTGCTGACTTCTTCAAGTGTAGGTGAGAGTGGACTTCAGCTAACTGCCTTGGGAATTCCATGAACACTACCTTATCTGAAGGGTAGTGTGGCATCATAGCAGGGTGTCCATTGTAATCATACACACGTACGTAGGTGAAGGTGGGGAATTGAATAAACCAATCCACCCAGTCCACCATTGCCTCCTTGGATGCTGGTAATATACGCACGTGCATCTCATGGTCGAGATCTCATACAGTGTGCATGATGAAGAGGTCGTTCATCTTTTTGAAGTGTCTTCCCGCTTGAGTAAACTCAAGACGTGGAAAGTATTCTTGGACCTTCTGTACACCTATGGTCCACATAGTGTTTAGTGTCCTAAACTTGCCTTGGAAGGCAATCAAGTATACCAAGTAGGAACACATCTGGAACCTATAAGCCTCTAGAAACCCGGTAACTTGTTGGTGGAGTGTCACTGGTCAGGGAGGCCCAGTCGTAATGTTCTCTTTTACTGATAATCTTGGCAATGATGTAATACATCCATGGATGAAATTGGTTGCCAACCTCTTGTCCAGTGATCCTATAGAGTGATTAACACTGCATACTCATCTCTGAATTCTCTTCTTCCAACTAATTTGCGCAACTTGGCCTTCTTCACCTTTAACCATTGTTCTGCCATTTTCAGCGAACACCTGTCCTTTGAAGCTTCGAATGCCTTTTCGCGTTCCTTCACAAATATGACCTTGTTGGTCGGGCATGGCGGAATAGCAAAACATTTTTCAATGTCCTTTGGTTTCAAATTGCAGATCACTCTCCCATCCACTGATCGAATTTCTCTTGTGGTAGGATTGTAATATTCAATGCAAGCAATTACAAAATCCACACTCTATAATGTGATAGGAATTGATGTGGCTTGAAACAACCCGGATTCTTCTATAATATGCAGCGTGATTTGATCCATGCCCTCCAAATCTTTAGAATTGACTTTTGGGTTCTTTTGAAGTAGGTCAGTGTCAGTCGTTTTCAAAAATCATGGTACAAGACCATCTTGGTCTTGTATTGTACCTGGGAGTACTGCATTCTGAAAGACTTAAAGATCAACTATGCACACGACCCTGTTCTGACAATTTCCGAAAACCCTTAAAAATAGTGCCTACCAAGAAGTATATTTCCGAGAAAAATCTGGCACATGGGTTTTGTTTGTGCTTCAATGCTGAACAAACCCAATTCCTTAGATTTTTTATTCTAAGGCTTTTCCAGAAAAATTCATAAAAATAGGGGCAACAAGTTTGTTGTTTCTGGCATGTTGTCCTCAATTTTTGAATTCTCAAAATTGGACAACCCATATGAAATTTTGCCTAAAATTTCTTCATAAATCCCTATGGCACGCATTTCGAGGCACCAAAATTCTCCAATTGAATTGTGCAACTTTTCGTATCCATCCTATTTTGCCTTGTGTGAAATTTGGGAACATTTCGACATATTTTTCCCCTTGTTTTGTCCAATTTCGGGATTTTTGATCACCATTGCAAATAGGGATCTTTGTGTGTTAGGGCACATTTTACGAGGTGATGAGGTCAAAAAACTTCAGGTTTCAATTGATGACCCCCTTGGGTATCCTTTCATCAACTTCCCATTCTGTTTTTGTCAAATTCTGAGTCTTTTTTCTTGTCTTTTTGGTCAAATTCGGGTTTTTAAAGCAGCTCAACAGAATAGGGAATTTCAAGCCTAAAAGCAAAATTGCTAAAGTCATGAAAAAACCCGAAATTGCTTAAGTTGCCAAAAAGTCCGAAATTGCTAAAGTCATCAAAAAACCCGAAATTGCTAAAGTCATCAAAAAAAACGAAATTGCTTAAGTTGCCAAAAAGTCCGAAATTGTTAAAGTGGTTCAAAAGTTCCTATTTTGCTAAAAGCAAAATTGCTAAAGTCATCAAAAAAACCCGAAATGCAAGTAAAGGGCATTTTTTGAAGTTATTTGTTATATTTTTTTAATTGCAATGAGCATCAAAAAACCTGAAATGAGTTTTGCAAGTATTTTTGTGGATTTTGTAGCTTGCTCTTGCTCATATGTACCCCGATTGAAGAGATTTTGGGATGAAGAACACTTGGCAAGGTCTGCAACTTTATTAAATTCCCCATTTTTGCTCTACCATTGCCCCATTTTTGCAGATTTGAGTTTGTTCTTTGTTTCTTTTTATTTTTCTGTTTTTGTTGCTATAAATCTTTTGTTCTTGGGTTGCCTTTCTATGGAGATTGAGATTGCATATTATAAAAAAGTGTATGGCTGAAAATGCATTTTTCCACTTCACACACCCTTCATTCATTTCTCTTTCATACACCATCATACTTCATTCGCCCTTCATTCATAAAAACGTTTTTCTCTCTCTTTCATTCGCCTTTCCATTTCATTTTTCATTCACTTGCCTTCATTTCATATTCATTTGCCATTACCATTTTTCTTCATCATCATTATCATTTTCTACAAAAATGATGCCCTTGGCTGAAAATCGGGTTTTCATAATCTAATTACAAGTAGGAGATTTTGACCAAGGTTACAAGTTAAAATGATAAACTTGCAATGACCTCTTATTTTTCCTACCTTGCACTTTTACTTGCAATGGCTTCCAAAAATCCCGATTACATTATACCTTACTTGCTGTCAGCCTTCCAAAACCCGAAATTCACTTGTGAGCCCATTTTTGCATCAAATTATCCCTTCCCTTGTCAGTCTTGTTTACACACATGATCTATCAAACCAATAAATCAAGGCATGGGCATTGTTTTATAACAATTTCATCTTGAATAAGGTGTTATGGGTTCTTCATCAGTGAACAAAAGAAGAAGAGATACAACAATAATTCATGGAGCAGCTCGAAGGTCAATAATCCTCATGAAACTATCTAGGGACAAAGTGAATCAAGCATGGAAAAAGAACGCAACGAAGAGAAGAACTTCCTAAAGAAATGGTACTACTCCAAGCCTGTGATAAGGTTGAAGTTCGCCAAGGACACAAAGATCATTAAGAATGCAAATTCTCGTTCCAAGTTCGAGATCTCTTCACCAATCCTGAATACTTCAAGTTCTAAAATCCTAAAGCAGCATGAAGATCATCGCAGATGAAGGATGATGTAGTTAAAGTCGTGTCTTGGGCACTTAAAATAATTTCAATTATGCATTTTGTTTTCGACAAACTTGTCATGTCCCCGAAAAAGAACAAAGGAATAAACAAATATTGAAATACAAATATATATATTTTAGTAGCAAATTTATTATTATATTATGATTATAAATATAATCACCATTTAACCATTATTCTCATCATTGAATAACATATATTATAATCCATATCATAAATATGATATAATACAAATATAATATCTAAATAAACAAAACATAAAATATAAAGTATAATAAATAAATAACAAATAAAATAAACAAACATTTAACAAGATTAAAAGGGCAGCAATTAAATCTAATAAAGGGATATATTTTATGAAAAGTCACCTCTTTCACCAAACAATACATTTCCCCCATGAGTCACTTACCTTGAATGGTATAAATAGAAGGAAGGAAAATAAGCAAGAGGGAAAAACATTGAAAACCAAAACAACAGCAACAATGATTGTTATGTATTGGAATATAGAGCCATTTAATATATATACATATCATTTAATAGGCATACAAGTATATATGCCTAGATATAGATAAATTTTATAATGAATAATATGCAATGAATAAAGACTATATATGAATAAGGAAAGAATAAGTATATAAACATATATATATGAATACTAATGGATATAAGTAAAAGAATAATTTTATATATATATATATATATAATTAGAAGTAATGATGAATCTTTAATATAAACATAAGTAGATTATGTATATTTATGAATTGTCCTCATCGTATGATCAATTCAGTATAAGGAAGGAGGCAAGTAAGGAAACATGGAAAGATATAACAACTCAGGTGATGTATTCACTCAGCAATAATATTTAGCATATTTTGAATATAAGAAATATATATGGCTAATCTAATTATTGATAGAATGTTCTTTTTTATCTTATCATAATGAAAATTATTCTAGGAAATGATGAACTTAGAGAACCCTTGATAAATGATAATATATTTGATGATAGGCATGAAATAAATCTTGAATAAAGGAAAATGTATTTGATTGCTAAAAGATTGTCTTCTCTGTGCTTGTACTCTATTAGGAAGGGCGAACCATGGGTGAGTGGTGCCTAAAAACCCCACTTAAGGATTCCGCTGCGGCCATGGAGGGGTGGGGGTCCCACTTAAGGATTCCGCTACGGGCATGGAGGGGTGGTAGGCCTTGAGACCACTATGGACTTTATGGTTCCTTTCTCCTAATAGAGTGAGTGTCTGCTGAGGTGTTGTCATGAGTGGAGAATGTAGGTATTAAGCCGTTAGGAAAGGAGTATTGTGGTAGACAACCTCCCGTGCCTAACATGAGGGCTTCAGGGCAGATCCACCCATGACACCCCTCTTGCTTGTTAAATTGCATTTATGATTATGCTTATAATTTGGATATCTAGATATTAATGCTAACATATAAATGTGTACATGGAAATGTTGTTAATATGGTGAATGCAGATTTCAAACCAAGATTACTTCATTTAAAAGAACATTCATTTGGAAAGAAAAAACCCTAAACGTAATCTACAAGCAAATTTTAGAGCAAACTGGGTAAGGGACATTACAGTGGTATCAGAGCATCTTTCCTGCCATCCTGTGCATACTTGAGCTATTTGCTTGTCTACTTGAGCTGGTTGCCTACTTGATTGAGCTACTTGCTTGCATGCTTGAGCTACTTGCTTGAGCTACTTACTCCTGTGATTGAGCTAGTTGCTTGCATGCTTGAGCTACTTACTCCTGTGCTTGAGCTACCTGCTTGTCTACTTGAGCTAGTTGCCTACTTGCTTGAGCTAGTTGATTGCGTGCTTGGGCTACTTGCTTGCCTACTTGAGCTAGTTGCCTACTTGCTTGAGCTAGTAGCTTGTCTACTTGAGTTGTTTGCCTACTTGCTTGAGCTACTTGCTTGCATGCTTGAGCTACTTGCTTGCCTACTTGAGCTAGTTGCCTACTTGCTTGAGTTGGCTGCTTGTCTACTTGAGCTAGTTGCCTACTTGCTTGAGCTACTTGCTTATGTGCTTGAGCTACCTGCTTGTCTACTTGAGCTACATGCTTGTCTACTTGAGTTAGTTGCCTACTTGTGTGCTTGAGCTACTTGACTATGTGCTTGAGCTGCTTGTTTGCTTGTTTGAGCTACCTGCTTGTGTGCTTGAGCTACCGGCCTGCTTGCTTGAGCTACTTAATTGTTTGGTTGAGCTACCTGCCTGCTTGGTTGAGCTACTTGGTTGTTTGCTTTAATTTCTGATTCATGTGGAGCCCATCATTGTGTTTTCTTTATGCTTAAAAACTACGAAAATGTCAATGTTGTCTTTCAAAATGTTTATGGAGTTGGGAGGCACTAACAAATTAACTTATCTAAAACTGAACTATTATTAGTATCCAAATACAACAATATATGGGAAAAAATGTTTTGAATTGTGATTGTTTGAGGACAAGCAATCTTAGGTGGGGTGGACTGTCATGTCCCCGAAAAAGAACAAAGGAATAAACAAATATTGAAATACAAATATATATATTTTAGTAGCAAATTTATTATTATATTATGATTATAAATATAATCACCATTTAACCATTATTCTCGTCATTGAATAACATATATTATAATCCATATCATAAATATGATATAATACAAATATAATATCTAAATAAACAAAACATAAAATATAAAGTATAATAAATAAATAACAAATAAAATAAACAAACATTTAACAAGATTAAAAGGGCAGCAATTAAATCTAATAAAGGGATATATTTTATGAAAAGTCACCTCTTTCACCAAACAATACATTTCCCCCATGAGTCACTTACCTTGAATGGTATAAATAGAAGGAAGGAAAATAAGCAAGCGGGAAAAACATTGAAAAACAAAACAGCAGCAACAATGATTGTTATGTATTGGAATATAGAGCCATTTAATATATATACATATCATTTAATAGGCATACAAGTATATATGCCTAGATATAGATAAATTTTATAATAAATAATATGCGATGAATAAAAACTATATATGAATAAGGAAAGAATAAGTATATAAACATATATATATGAATACTAATGGATATAAGTAAAAGAATAATTTTATATATATATATATATGAAGTATATATATATAATTAGAAATAATGATGAATCTTTAATATAAACATAAGTAGATTATGTATATTTATGAATTGTCCTCATCGTATGATCAATTCAGTATAAGGAAGGAGGCAAGTAAGGAAACATGGAAAGATATAACAACTCAGGTGATGTATTCACTTAGCAATAATATTTAGCATATTTTGAATATAAGAAATATATATGGCTAATCTAATTATTGATAGAATGCTTTTTTTTATCTTATCATAATGAAAATTATTCTAGGAAATGATGAACTTAGAGAACCCTTGATAAATGAAAATATATTTGATGATAGGCATGAAATAAATCTTGAATAAAGGAAAATGTATTTGATTGCTAAAAGATTGTCTTCTCCGTGCTTGTACTCTATTAGGAAGGGCGAACCATAGGTGAGTGGTGCCTAAAAACCCCACTTAAGGATTCCGCTACGGCCATGGAGGGGTGGTAGGCCTTGAGACCACTATGGACTTTATGGTTCCTTTCTCCTAATAGAGCGAGTGTCTGCTGAGGTGTTGTCATGAGTGGAGAATGCAGGTACTAAGCCGTTAGGAAAGGAGTATTATGGTAGACAACCTCCCGTGCCTAACATGAGGGCTTCAGGGCAAATCCACCCATGACACCCCTCTTGCTTGTTAAATTGCATTTATGATTATGCTTATAATTTGGATATCTAGATATTAATGCTAACATATAAATGTGTATGTGGAAATGTTGTTAATATTGGTGAATGTAGATTTCAAACCAAGATTACTTCATTTAAAAGAACATTCATTTGGAAAGAAGAAACCCTAAACGTAATCTACAGGCGAATTTTAGAGCAAACTAGGTAAGGGACATTACAAAACTACATGTAAAAACAAATTTTGTAATCGCAAGTGTTTCTTTTACTTGCAGTTTTGTAAATTGTCATTACATGTAATCAAGTTACAAGTCAAATTACAATAGGACTTGTAATTTGGAATAAGTCAATTGCAAGTAGTTGGCCGGTTGAGAGATTTTCTCAAGTTTGTTGAGATCCTCCCACTTTTTTCTCTGGACCTCTCTCCTATAAATACTTGAGAGGGTCCATTGTAATTTTTTATCTTTTGGCAATGCAACAAAACTCTGCCAGTTTGTATGTGCACTCTAAGACTTTGAGCTTAGATGTAAATCTGATTGCAATTAATAAAAGAGGCAAATTGTTTTCAAACTTTGTGTTGATTCAAGGTGTTATGTGACGACATTTTCTACATATTGATTGTGAGTTTTGTGGTGTTATACAAGAGGGATTCAAGCTTAACTTTGCAGACTTTGAGCTGCTTAATGCGTTTGGAGTTTTAGATTGGTTTTCAGATTTGATATAGCAGACTTTGAGTTGTTTGTCGCATTTGAAGCTATTGTAGAACACTCAAGCAAAGGGGGTAACTTGCAGACTTTGTGCTGCTTTTATTTTCTATGTTTGTGCATAAAAAGTGCATCATGTAATTAGACTTTGAGCTGCTACATACTGCACTTGGTTACCAGAAAATCATCTAAAAAGGTTGATAGGAGAGTAAGTTGTCAAAGACTTTGTGCTTTCAATTTGTTTTCCCATCTCGGAGGAGCAACGGAGGACTTTGCGCCTTTATGGAAACTTTGCTTCTTTATTTATTTACTTCATTAATCATACATGCTTTCAATTGTGATTCTTTTCTGAAATAAGAGAAAAGAATAAGTGTCTTTTCTAAAAAGAGAGAACAAGACAGATTTTCACCCAGATTTAGAGTAGATTTATAGTTAAAGTTTATTCCTGAATTGTTAAAATAGAAAGCGAAGGGGGAGCCTTCCCTTTGAAAATAGGAGAGTTTATCTCACGTACTGTAGCTGAAACCACAATTTTGTACGCTTTCCCAAGTATACAAAATTTTCAACCAACATGGCAAATCTGAAAAGATGGGTTTCACTAGAAAATTATGTTGATCATACCCACTTGGTTAGATCTAAGGTAGCCTGCTATTTTTTGTGACATGCAAGAATTTTAAGACAGAAGAGAGGAAGTAGACAAGAGGAGAATTGGAAGTTATTAGTTGCCTCTTTGTACAAATTTGCCTCTGTATTCAACGTCTAAGAAGAAATCCCTTTCTGATACTGATCTTCAAAAAATATTGAACAATGGTCCAAAACCCTTGCCAGATCTGGAAAAGACGTCCTTGAGAGCAATTTGTTGTGTTGATCTTCAACCTACAAAAGAATAACTGAAAAAGGGATGCCTTGCTTGAATATATAATGATTCAAGATGAGATCATTCAAGTTTGGGCACCAACTCATGATTCAAGCCTGATTTGTAGTTCAAAAGCTGATTTCGAGTGATCGTGGAGTATTTGGCCTCCTTTTGCCTCCAAAATTGCTTAGCTCAAGTCAACATATTGCCTTTAACCTTTTAGGCATCCTTTCTTGAGTGTTGAGCATTTTTCATCATTTTTCTAGGCTAGATGTCTCTATTTGATTCTTGCTCTCGATCGTTCAATTGATCTTCGGCAGTTGCTAACGAGTCTATTGTCGAGATGGGACCATCCTGAAGAGGTATGCCTGGGAGTCATCAACTCGTTAAACTGAGTTTGAGCCTCCAGATTAAAGGACGCCTTTCTCCAAGAGAGGCGCTTTTAGCTTTGCCTTAGCCAATTTTCATGATTGTTCTTCATTTTCTCCATTTAGACCCTCCATGCTTTGATCTTACGTCACCGTTGACTGACGAATCAGATGGCTTTGCTTGATCGTGCATTGAGTAACCAGCTCAGTCCTAGAAAGGACGACTAGTTTCTTAGCTTTTGAAGGTAAGTTTATGTCCTTCAAATCCAAGGGCGCCTTTGGCCAGTTGACTGATTATATCTATGTTGTCAACAGCCTGCTTTGATCTCCGTCATTAGATAACTTAGTTGCCAAAAGCCTTCGTTGATGGTTTCGTTGTCAAGATTGATCAAAGCGGAGAAGATCATCCTGAAGGTCATTGAGTAAACTGATTGCATTTGTATGCCTTAAAGACTAGGCACCTTTCTTCAAGAGAGGCGCTTTTCTTCTGTACTTAGCAATTTCCTTTCATTTTGGCATGTTCTTCATTCAGTATCTCCATGTTTCGTTGACATTTGCCAATGATCTCTGAATCAGACGATCTAGCTTGATGATGCGTTGAGTAGCCAACATGAACATGAAGAACATGACTGCTTTGAAGGTGTCAAATGACTGTATTTGGCCCTTGAGACAAAAGGGCGCCTTTCTTCAAGAGGGGTGCCTTTTGGCATTTGACTGCATTTCCTCCTTCGTAGCAAGTCGTCTTCCTTCAAGAGTTGGCCATATTTTGGCCTTTTCCATTTTGAGAATCTCCTTCATTGAACATCTTTTTCAACATTTTGCACCATGGCTTCCTCGTTGAATCTTTTGAAGCTTAGCTCTCAATACCTGGTACTGGCCAATCTGCCATTAATGGGTGCGAAACTCCTAACTTTGTTCCTGAAAAATAGAAATAGACCCACTAGAGTAAAACATGTCTTTTGATGATTCTGACTTGACCAGTGCAATCATGAAGTCAATTAATCTTATCAAAATCATTTTCAATCATTTCCAGGAAGGTCCTATTTTCGAGGGTTTCCCTAAAAGTAGGGGCACGAAACCCTAATTTTCAATTTTTCAGAATTTAAAAAATATGTTCCTTGACAGAAACCCACAAAAACCTTATGTTTGGTTTGACCTAAAATAGACTTTTGACGGCATTTTTACATGATTTAGCTCAATTTAAGCAAAATGTCAAAAATTTATTTTGGGTACAACACATAAAAGAGGGAAAATGTTTGGGGCCTGTTTAGGGGTCTGCCTCAATCAGACCCCCGTTTTGGTGTTTCCACCTCCACGGACAGCCAAGTTTTCAACGATGTAGAAATAATGCGATAAAGAAGGAAATACAAGCAAAGTACACCAAAGACACTACAAAACAGTAATGTGCTAACCCAACCAAACAATAGAGAAGATGAGTGAGGAGCTTACCACCTCTGTCCAAAGCGCTCAAGGTTAGTGGAGGAGAAATATGAGAGGAACTCGAGCCTTTGCTGCAATGGAGTCGTCCTACGCTTGCTCTATTGAAGTGATGGAGTGAAGAGATTGTTGCTATGGCGTGTGAAATGTTGTTGCAATGCTTGTGGATGAATGCTAGAATGCTGAGAGATCGTGTAAAGACGGTCTAGAGATTGTGAAGAGATGAAAATGGATGAATGAATGGAGAATATGAACAAAGGAGGTCAAGAAACGGCCATATTCGAGTCAGCCAGCCGAAGGGAGGCATTACACTTCGACTTCCAATAGGAAGTGTAACGTCTCTATAGACTCAAGCCATGAATTCTGCTAGGGAAGAAAGTGCGTCGCACAGGCGTCCCCAACAGAAACGCCTCTACCAACACTCAAAAGGGGCGCAAAGTGGAATGGAAAGCAACGGACTTATGTGGAATTAAACCTCTGAGTTTAGTTTTCTAAAGTTGAGAGGGGTAGAAGGGGAATTTGCATTAGGGGTGCAAATTTGCTCCTATACAATATGCTACGTTGGAATGAGCATATAATAATCTAAAGGTATGACCGCTAGGTTTTGAATAGTTTAAGTTTGTCTTAATCCACAATTTTTGTCTTATTTGTAGCTCCACAAACTCTCACAATTATGGAATTTAACCCAATCTGACTTCCATGCTAGTTGCGCTAGGATATAAGGCTCGGATAATAGCTATCAACCCTTATGAAAAGGAATGTTGAGCACTAATTGCAATACCATGACACCCATAACTCTCACAACCCCTTGTGAAAGCTTACAATTCCCATATATTTTGTTCCTAGTGTATTTTGTCTTATCTGCCTAGCGAATTTTATCTTCTACGATCTCTTCAAATATGTTGGCAGCAGGTTTTACCAAACTTGACACAACTCCTTTACTTGAATTGTTGTCAATGCTATTAATCTCCCTCTGATACTATATAAATATTTATACCTTCATGCAAACTCAATAAAGGCTATGATGGAAGGATTTAGTAAAATCGGGTCTTGCAAACAATAATAATTATGTAACGCCTTCATACAAATACTTTCATAATTGAACCATAGCAAAATGAATTTGCTAATTCTAGATTTTGCCTTGACCACAAAATACCCTGAGATTTGATTTTTATAACTCTACTAACCTAGACATCAACTTGTAATATAATTAAATACTTGAAATTTGTTTCTGGAGGAAACTTCAAAAATTTACTTCGCTAGATCAACCAAACATTGAAGCGTAGATGCAAACCCTGAATGAATCTGTCAATCGCCAACTAGAGAGGAATCTTTTGCCATCGAAATTGGAACATGTAGGAATTCTCACCTAGGGTTTTGGACTCCAGAGAGCTCCACCAAATTACCAAATAAAAGTAATAAACAAGCATAATCCACAAATGAGCTCTTGGATCCTTTTTATAACCATCCGGACTCCCTTTCTAAATTTCTCACCAAAACACCATTTAATAAAGTGATTATATAATACCTTAAAATATCTCCTCAACGTCACTTTATAAAATACTTTAATTTAATTATTTAATATTACCCTTTTACCTAAACTTTCTGCCAAGCAATATTAAATAATTAAATTAATGTCAATTTGGTGAGCCAAAAAACAGGGACATTACAATCCTCCCTTCCCCGAGATTGCTTGTCCCCAGGCAATCCACACCTGCAAACCATTGCCAAGTTCCAAGATCCCAAATGAATCTGTAGAATGTTTCGCCAAATATCTATTGCATCAACTAAATGCCTCTGAACTCAGCAACTTTGTCAGTCCCTATTCTAAAGTGTAGTAGTCTACTAAAATAAGAATTCTTGGATCCCATAGCTGAACTGGAAATCCATCATTCCCAACACCTGTTGAGTTTCGTTGTGCCACTTTGATAACCATTGAAATCCAAATAAGCCAAGTCTCTGCTTCCTGATTTTGTATGCAACCGTCAGGAAGAATCAAATTAGGGAACCTGCAAGATTCCTCTTTTGGAGACGGAAGCACCTTATACTAGAGTGAACTATGTGGTCTTTTATCCAACCTACATTTATGTGTCATCAAATCATTCGTGTACGAGCTGAAATAAAAATGATGAGCATTCCTTACAATGCAGTCAAGATGAAATTCACCCACTTGCACCAATGGAATACCTGAATAGTCACTAGGATTTCGTATCTCTTCATTCTCATCACGTGAATCCAGAGGTGTCTCACATCTTAGATCACGAAGGGCAGATTTTGCATTAGCTCTGTAAGCCTCCTCTGCAAACCTGATGACCAAATCTCTATCTGAAAGCAAATGGAGGTAATCCGATTTCATAACCTCAAACATGTTTGATAGCTCGCAGACTTGGCATAGAAGCTCCAATCGTCACCCCTTCTTGCCTTTCTTCAAATTGAGGTAACCAAAGGAGGTATTCGATGAACTTGTGCATGCTATCAAAGAGAACAACCTTATCTTCAGTAATCTTCAGCTAATCCTTCCATTCACGTGACTCATTAGGCCAATGGTCACCATTAGTTGCATAACATGAAAATTCTGATTTGCTTTCATGAGAAGGAAACATATCATCATGAAAATCATTTTTCCCACTAGATGATGCCTTGCAATCCTCAAGGAAAAATGATGGGGCAGCGTTATGATCTAATAGAACTGATGAGGAACCTTCAGTTCCACCTCCAAATCGAACTGCAAATGACTCCATTTTTCTTGCATGTGGCGTATTTCCTCTTCACATGCTGAGTGGTGCCTATTTTAGGGTTTAATCCTCATCCAATTAACTATATTGAGCTCCAATGAGATTATTTCATCCTAAAATTAGGATTTAACTAAATGTAACGCCTCAATTCATGAAGATTTATTTATTAAAGCACTTGGGCGTCCATTTTCTTCATCACAGGTTGAAGGTGAGCTCATATTTTCTCGTGCAAACAAGATTTGGAGGCGCTACAGGTGATATTTATTAGTGTTCTTCACAGTTCCAGGTCTAGATTGCTCAGAGAGAATTTTCTAGACTCCATCTTTTCAGTACATGCTTGTTAGACTTCATCAAACTTGATTCAAGGCATACGCATCATTTTACAAAGGCAGAATATAATTTCTATCTTCTCCCCCTCACATTTCTTCTATCCTTGTCTTAGGTTTTCTCTCGCATGGCCAAGTAAACGATAGTTTTTCACAAATTTCATCATCTGGGTTCGTTAAGCACAGTATTGGCGACAAAACCCATGTTCCAGATTTTTTCAAAAAAATTGCCTTACTACCCCCTATTTTTAAGGTTTCCGAAAAAATTCAACATTTCAAAAAACAGAGAAACTAGGTTTGATCAGCACATTGGCGGCTACAAAACCCATATGCCATATTTTTTCGGGAAAAATTGCCCTTGCAACTTATGTTACTAAAAAGTAATTGCATGCCTAAGTAAAGGTTATTTTTTCGAATTTCTGATAATCTACATTGGCTTAGAAATCCATTCTCTACAAAACCCACGTTTTAGAAATTTTCCTAAAAATTGTCCCTCAACAGGGTATTTTTAGCCTCATCAGAAGCTATTTTTAGCCCTTTCAGAATTTTTTCTGAACATATCCAAGTTTACAGTCAAAAGTCTAGTTTTTCAAAATGCAATTCAATCCAATTGAATACAAGACCAAATCGATCTTAATTTAGGACTTCTTGAAAACTTTTGACACTGACTTGTGCCATGTTCATCCAATGATTAAATTGAGCACTTTGGAAGGCATTGACAACACTACAATCAAGCATTTTGATCACTCCGGGTTGTTCGAGGCAGCTTCTAATCCCATCACAATGTCAGATCTCGAGTTTGTCATTGCATGCATCAAGCATTATGACTCTTCTACACGACCAATTCGATCAGCAAATAGGCAAGTTGTTTGCAGCCTCAAGCCAATAGATGTTGAAAAGTGCTTCGCCATTCCACCCCTTACAAATAATTGCATCATAATCATGGAGGAATGTGAAAAGATATGGCATGCTGAAAAGGAAAGATCTCAGAAGGTCGCTCAAAGGTGGTTGAAAGAGCAAAAAACTAATTTGCCAAAGAAGCTTGGGCATGGAGAATTCAAAGATGAATTGCTATCCTAATTACCTTGCTCAACCGGGTCACAAGTCAGGAAGAAGCTAATATCTTTCGGCCATGGATGTTTTATGTCATCTCCCAAATTTTCAATAATAAAAAACATTTTCACTGGGCAATGTACATTTTGACTAGGTAATGTTGATCAGTGAAGTTCTTCACCAATAGATCACAAGATTTCTCAAGATCCATGAGTTTCATATGATTTCCCATCCCGTCTATCTAATTGCATTCCAAGGCAATTTTAGAGTGTTGAAAACTATTGAAACTCTTGGTGTTCAGCGTGTGCATAAATACTTCCCACAGTTGGAATCTTCGCGAGCTAAACAACATTTCAAGCAGGTGAACGATCATTTTCTGATGAAGACAATGAGAAATCTTGACAGCGAGATGCACATGAGGATTTCAGCATATGCCAAATTAGCAATGGAGAATTGAGCAGATTTGTTTATCCAATTTCCCACATTCACCTACATTTGAGTGTATGGTTTCTTAGGAGAACCTTTGATGCTACCAAGATACCCGTTTGACAAAGTCTTGTTCGTGGAGTTCTTGAGACAAGTTCATGAGGTTCATTCCTTTCTTCACAATCGTCACAAGAAAGCGTTCACTTTTCCATGTGGATTGGGCATATACAAATGCAAATAAGCAGCCGGTTGGAAGTTAATTAAGAACAAATTGCCAACTCATCTCAAGTACCTCAACAAAAAGCGCTCGTATGATAATTTGGGCCTCTTTGCAGCTCGTTTGGAGTGAAATCATTCAAACAAGTCAGCACTTGAAGACTTTTGGGTCAATTGTGAGGATGAATTTGAAATATTCCGAGCCAAATTTTTTTTGAATTTTCAATAACAGTTTACAAACCAATGCACCCGTTAAGGTTAGCAGCTAAACCAAAACGATGCTGAAGCAACTCTAACCAGAATGTACACCAGGATCCCGATGTGGGCAAGGTGTGAGCATTGGTCAGAGGATCTTAATCAAAATGCTTATGCAAGAACTCTAACCAAGATGTGCCGGCGAACGACGAGCATGTGGTCAGAGGATCCCTGAAATCTAATGTACTGAAAGCACACTCGACACCAAGTATGTGCTACTCAATCCAATACGCAAAGGAGGCGACCATATGGCGGAGATAATAGAAATTACAATGCTTGAAAAAAATAACTATAATGCTGAAAGTACTCGACACCCAGAATGTGCTTTCTAAACCGGAGTGGGAAAGTAGCTACCATAGGGCGGAGATAAAGGAATGACAATAGCAAATACTGAAAGTAGAGTTGAGCATTACAATTTGATAAGCAAGATTATAAACTGCTGTTAGTACTACTCCCAGCTTACAAAATGTTAGACATTGCCTTGCTATCAATATGAATCAAAATGTAATAGAGCTGCAACAATATTTATAGAATTCCCTTCAATGAATAAGAAAGCTTCAATCAGAAACTGCACTTTTGAAGCCAACCTGATAATCTGATTTTTGACAGTCCAGATTTCCACGTGCACGAACAGCAGCCCTAAAACTCACAAATTCATTCACAACTTGCTCAAAACTTAATCAAATCTCATGAGACAAATTGCATAATGATCCTAGTATGATGGCGACCAAATTAGAACACTAAAAGCTGATCAAAAACCCCTATGTAATTTATGCACGAAAATCAATGCAAGGGCAGATGGTACGGCCCAGCAAGAAGTTCGACCTCTCTTTAAAAATCCAAAGCTTTACTAAAAATTCCACAAACTGGAGGAAAGGGTCGCCCCTACCAAACAGAGAGAAGTAGGCAGTACCCAGAAGAATCTTTTTAATATTTTTTGACTTATGAATAAAAAGGACAATCTGCTGTATTAAAATGCAATTTCCAGAATTCTCTAACATGCATAAATCTGAAACTAGAAAACTACAAGCTGATTACAATGCACAAATCCCAATGCAAACTCACAACTACACTATTTCATCACTAGTTGCTATGTTGCAAGCAAGAAGCAATGCCCGAACTAGGAGGCCTTCACTCCTCCAAGCAATCCAATACCATTCCGACAGAGTAACAATACTATAGACAAAAGATGCTGAAATGAGAACCAAAGGCTTCCTTTTATAGTTTTCCGTTGACCTTCTCGAAACCCTAACCTTCATTCAAGAGTCAAACCCTAATCCCAAGAGATGGCGTCCCTTTCTTCAATTTGACTTTTTTAATTAAATTCATAGCTTTGGAAATGGCGTCCCACTTAAGGCTCTTAAATCAACCTTAATAAATGCAATATTAATTCAATGATGGCGCCACCCTTCAAGTCCACCTTTTAAAATAACATTAAGTTAATAGACTAGGCCAAGGTGGTAAAATAACATTAAAATATAATGTTATTTGAGTAAAATGAACTTATCTCTCTGAAACTGCATTCCGAAGCTAGAAACTGAATAAGCCAATTGAGTCAGCTGAAGAGGAAAGTCAACTGTGCTAAGACCAACAGGTTCACTGCCCGAAATAGAATTTACTAAAAATAGTAAATTCCTGAAGATGCTCAGAATGCCAAGAAGAACATACCGTTGCGAAGCTCTCTGAAAACCCAGAAAGAATCCGCTACTGAAACAACCAACTCCGAGCAAGAACATCCTTCAAAATAGGAAACCCTAATTTTACCTTCTGACTAGCCTACGGGTCTCCAGAATAGGCCAACGGTCACTGAAAAGATCAGACTGTCCATCTGTTTGGGGGTGATAACTAGTGCTTGGAGTGAGCACAGTACCACTCATTCTGAAGACCTCTTGCCAAAAAGTGCTTAGGAACTTGCTGTCCCTATCACTCACAATGTTCTTTGGCAACCCATGCAGCCTAAACACCTCATGAAAAAACAGATCTGCAACTTAGGCTGCTGAAAATGAGCTAGTAATGGCGAAGAAGTGAGCAAATTTGATTAGTCTATCCACTACCACATAGATACAATCCTTCCTTTGGGCCTTGGGCAACCCTGTGATGAAATCCATCGAGATGCTTTCCCATTTTTGATTGGGAATAGGGAGTGGTTGCAGCAAACCAGCTGGCAGTGTATGCTCATTCTTGTTCACTTGACAAACTGGACACTCCTGAATGTAGCGTTGAACTTCTCCTTTCAATCCTTTCCAAGAAAATCATTTTCGGATCTGCCTATATGTCTTAAAGAATCCTTGGTGACCAGCAAGCAGAATGTCATGAAATGTCAATAAAATCTTCTTCCTGAGCTTAGAATCAGCCACCAGAAAGATTCTCCCCTTATAGTGTATCAACCCCTCAATCACCTTGTACCTTTCATCATGAAAAGTACCTTCAATAATGCTGGTTGCAAACTGATTTTTGGCATAATCAGCAAGCAACATGTCCTTCCAATCCGCAGTAAGCTCACACAGTGAGCTTAAATGGGGTCTCCTTGACAGAGCATCAGCCACAGCATTATTTTTTCCTTTGACATACTCAATGTCAAAGTCATAAGCTTGAAGCTTACTCACCCACTTTTGTTGCCTCTCATTCAGATCCTTCTGATGCATGAAGTGTTTGAGGCTATTGTGATCAGTCTTGACCACGAACTTGTTTCCCACCAAGTACTGCCTAAACTTGGCTAATGCATGCATAATGGCAAGCATTTCCTTGTCATAGATAGAGTATGTTCTTTCAACACCCCTCAGTTTTCTGCTCTCAAACACAATAGGATGTTTGTCTTGCATTAAGACAGCCCCAACTCCTTCACTGGATGCATCACATTGTAGCTCGAAAGGCTTGGAAAAATCCGGGATAGCCAGAACTGGACAAGAACTCATAATCCTCTTAAACTTGTCAAAAACAATTTGAGCCTTTTCTGACCAACAAAAAGCTCCCTTTTTGGTGAGATTAGTAAGAGGAGCAGCATTCTGTGAGTAACCTTTTACAAACCTCCGATAAAATCCACAAAGACACAAAAAACCTTCCAACTGAGTCAAGTTTTCACGGGGTGGCCAATCAACTACTGCCTTGATCTTTTCAAGATCCACCTTCACTCCCTCAGCACTGATTATGTGGCCAAGGTACAGTAACTCCTCCATTCCAAATTCACATTTGGATGCTTTTGCGAACAAGCTCTCCGATTCCAGGATGCTAAGCACTTCCTCCAAGTGCTTGAGATGATCCTCCCAGATCTTACTAAAAATCAAAATGTCATCGAAGAATATTAACACAAACCTTCTCAACTGCTTCTGAAAAACTCGGTCCATACATGACTGGAAGGTAGCAGGAGCATTAGTCAACCCAAATGGCATGACTAAAAACTCAAAGTGGCCATAGTGGCATCTGAAAGCTATCTTCTCAACATCAGATCCCCTCATTCTAATCTGGTGGTAGCCCGATCTCAAATCGATCTTCGAAAAGAACTTGGCTCCATGTAGCTCATCAATGAGCTCATCTATCCGTGGAATGGGGTATCAGTTTTTGATGGTGCTTTGATTCAAAGCACGATAGTCCACACACATGCGCATGGTACCATCCTTCTTCTTCACAAGAACCACTGTTGAAGCAAAGGGGCTCTTGCTTGGTCGAACGAAACCCATCTCCAAGAGTTCCTGAATATTTTTCTCAATATCATCCTTCTACTTCTTAGGGTACCGATATGGAGTTGTAATAACTGGTTTAGCTCCTTCCTTGAGCTCTATGATATGCTCTGAACCTCGTTCAGGTGGTGGTCCAGGAGATAAATCAGCAAATACCTTGCTCTTCTTTGTGAGTAAAGACTGCACATCAGGAGGATAGTCTCTCTTAATGTCAACCGGACTAGCAGGAAGGATCATACATTCTGCAGCCCACTCAACTTGATCATGACGAACCACCCTTGCCATTCTCTTGAATGACACAACCGAGGACCCCCATTGGACATTCCTCTTAGTACTACCCTCTTCCCATCGGATTGAAACTTAAGCTCCATAGTTTGCAGATTTAAGGAGATCTCTCCCATTGAATGCCTAAAACGGCATCCGTATCTCCAATGTTAACCACATAGAAGTCGTCCTTGACTTCATAGTTTCCCAATTGCATAGTCATATTTGAGATCTTCTTGGTGCATGAGATGTGGAATCCATCAGCAACCATGACCTTGAAGCCTTCAAACTCTTCTATTTGCAGCCCCTTCTTTGCCACCACAACTTCATCAATGAAGTTATGTGTTGCCCCGGTGTCAACCAAAGCAACTATTCGCTGCCCCTTAATCATCCCTCGAACCTTGAAGGATTCATTTCTTTGAAAACTCGAAAGTTGAGCCAAAATAACTCCACTATCTTTTTCATCTTCAAACTCTTCTGGAACTCTTTCCATTTCACTATCTTCAAAATCAGATTGCTGGTATGAAGAATCAGAATCACTTTCACCAGCTGAACAGTACTCAATCTAATTAAATTTAACTCCCTTTGGACAAACATGATCTTGAGACCATTTTTCCCTACACCGGAAACATAACCCCTTTCTTCTGAGTTCGTTCACTGTCTCTGGATCCAATCTTGTGACATGAGGATTATGCTATTTGAACTCCTTGTGCTGAGGTCTCGAAGGAGGTCTTTGTTGAGGTCTTTTTCCTTTATCCCCTTTGTGAAAGGGTGGATTGGATTGAAACTTTGCCTTAGGAGCAGCCCACTCCATGTTTCTTGCCTTCTTCATGGCCTCCTGTAGGGAGGGTGGATCAAAAGCTTTAATCCATCCCTTGAGTGGTTCCATCAATCCTTCACTGAAAAGGATCACCAATCGCCTCTCCGTGATTCCAGTGACCATGACTGAGAGTCTCTGGAACTCCGCTATGTAGGCATCAACTGTGCCATACTGCCTCAACTGCGCCAATTCTCTGAAATGAATTTCAGGATCCTTTTTCTCAAATCTCTTGATGAGCCTATTGGTGAACTCATCATAAGTTGTGATAGACCGATGACCCAAGGTAACTAGGCCATGGTACCACCACTCGTGCGCCACCCCATCAAGGTGTAACGTAGCGAACTTGATCGCCTCTTCTTCTGCCATGGGTCTGAGAGCTAGATAGTTATCCAGCTTCTGTATCCAAGCTCGGGCTGAACTGTTATCACTCCCGTCATAGTGTGGAAGTATAACCTTGTTGACAGCTTGATACAAGTCCCCTTGCACTGGTGTTCTTCTTTGCTCATAATGTCTCCCTTGTCATTTATTCTTTCTTTTATGATCCATAAAGTCATTATAGGACATATCCATCTTGATGTCGTTAGGGAGAGAATCATACTCCGCATGGCCAAGCCTCAACTGCTCCACGAATGAAGCATTTTCTTCAGGATCTGGCTAAGTGTTTACTCGTGCCAAGAAGGTGGGTTTGAATGGCCTGGCTAAGATGTAGGTGTTGTTTGAAAAAGGTTGAGCTGCATGACCATCATGCTGGTTGGAGGCACTGTGTTCTCCTCTATGTCCTGGGTTGCTTTGTGGAATGGTGTTCTGGCCCACTTTTCCCATCATGAGCGATACCATATCCATTAAGGCACCCATTTTCCTTTCAAATCTCTGTCCTGGACTTATGGATCTCTCTCTTCCCTTTCCACTATCATCTCTGTTGCTGGTAACCCTCTTGTTACCCCCAACTGATCTCTCACCTTCTGCCATGTCTGTTTCCTGAGAAGACTCCCAATGAGCCCTCAAAACCTCTGAAGTTGTCTGACCTTCTGGAGCCTGATAGGGCTGGAACTGTTTTCCAACCTTCTTGTCTTCCCTTGCAATGTACCTCCTTTCTCTGTCACTCATAGACAGTTTGTTCACAGGATCGCAAGATCTTGGCTCTGATACCACTAAAATATTCCGAGCCAATTTTTTTTTGAATTTTCAATAACAGTTTACAAACCAATGCACCCGTTAAGGTTAGCAGCTAAACCAAAACGATGCTGAAGCAACTCTAACCAGAATGTACACCAGGATCCCGATGTGGGCAAGGTGTGAGCATTGGTCAGAGGATCTTAATCAAAATGCTTATGCAAGAACTCTAACCAAGATGCGTCGGCGAACGACGAGCATGTGGTCAGAGGATCCCTGAAATCTAATGTACTGAAAGCACACTCGACACCAAGTATGTGCTACTCAATCCAATACGCAAAGGAGGCAACCATATGGCGGAGATAACAGAAATTACAATGCTTGAAAGAAATAACTATAATGCTGAAAGTACTCGACACCCAGAATGTGCTTTCTAACCCGGAGTGGGAAAGTAGCTACCATAGGGCAGAGATAAAGGAATGACAATAGCAAATACTGGAAGTAGACTTGAGCATTACAATTTGATAAGCAAGATTATAAACTATTGTTAGTACTACTGCCAGCTTACAAAATGTTAGACATTGCCTTGCTATCAATATGAATCAAAATGTAATAGAGCTGCAACAATATTTATAGAATTCCCTTCAATGAATAAGAAAGCTTTAATCAGAAACTGCACTTTTGAAGCCAACCTGATAATCTGATTTTTGACAGTCCAGATTTCCACGTGCACGAACAACAACCCTGAAACTCACAAATTCATTCACAACTTGCTCCAAACTTAATCAAATCTCATGAGACGAATTGCATAATGATCCTAGTATGATGGCGACCAAATTAGAACACTAAAAGCTGATCAAAAACCCCTATGTAATTTATGCACGGAAATCAATGCAAGGGTAGATGGTACGGCCCAGCAAGAAGTTCGACCTCTCTTTAAAAATCCAAAGCTTTACTAAAAATTCCACAAACTGGAGGAAAGGGTCGCCCCTACCAAACAGAGAGAAGTAGATAGTACCCAGAAGAATCTTTTTGATATTTTTTGACTTATGAATAAAAAGGACAATCTGCTGTATTAAAATGCAATTTCCAGAATTCTCTAACATGCATAAATCTGAAACTAGAAAGCTACAAGCTGATTACAATGCACAAATCCCAATGCAAACTCACAACTACACTATTTCATCACTAGTTGCTGTGTTGCAAGCAAGAAGCAATGCCCGAGCTAGGAGGCCTTCACTCCTCGAAGCGATCCAATACCATTCCGACAGAGTAACAATATTGTAGACAAAAGATGCTGAAATGAGAACCAAAGGCTTCCTTTTATAATTTTCCGTTGACCTTCTCGAAACCCTAACCTTCATTCCAGAGTCAAACCCTAATCCCAAGAGATGGCGTCCCTTTCTTCAATTTGACTTTTTTAATTAAATTCATAGCTTTGGAAATGGCGTCCCACTTAAGGCTCTTAAATCAACCTTAATAAATGCAATATTAATTCAATGATGGCGCCACCCTTCAAGTCCACCTTTTAAAATAACATTAAGTTAATAGACTAGGCCAAGGTGGTAAAATAACATTAAAATATAATGTTATTTGAGTAAAATGAACTTATCTCTCTGAAACTACATTCCGAAGCTAGAAACTGTATAAGCCAATTGAGTCAGCTGAAGAGGAAAGTCAACTGTGCTAAGACCAACAGGTTCACTGCCCGAAATAGAATTTACTAAAAATAGTAAATTCCTAAAGATGCTCAGAATGCCAAGAAGAACATACCGATGCGAAGCTCTCTGAAAACCCAGAAAGAATCCGCTACTGAAACAACCAACTCCGAGCAAGAACATCCTTCAAAATAGGAAACCCTAATTTTACCTTCCGACTAGCCTACGGGTCTCCGGAATAGGCCAAGGTCACTGAAAAGATCAGACTTGAGAAGGGGACATTACAGAATTCGAAGTACGCAAGTGCCATTATTGCAGACTCACTCTTCCTCAACTTGCTGATTTCTTATCAAAAGATGTTGAAGGTTTGTCGGATGATGATGGAGAGGTTTTGCTGACTTCATTTGTCAAAGATCAAATTGCTCGCCAGTCCCTTCGACAACAAGATTGGTATGCCAAAGAGAGCACTTCGGTTGAGGATCTATCAAGCCGAGTTGTCAAGACCAGTATGCTTTTCTTGGACGGCAAGAGGAGGCGAAAAGTAAATCCAATTGCAAAGCCGCCAATTGTATTTTCTTCACTACTTCCACATCAAAGTCAAGACCCAGAGTGAAAACAAGGAGCAATCCACCCAATGGTGCCAGAGTTAGTGAAAGAAAGAAGAGTTTGAAAGAAAGCAAAAATCAATGGGAACAACTAGAGAAGGTGCCTGAAATTCCAGTAGAGTCAGTGGTACAAGCTGAAGTTGAGTCCTCATCTCCTAGTCCGCCACTATCTCCTCTGCTTCCTCCCATTCAAATAGATTCAGAACCAAAATCGTCAGTTTGTGAAGTCTCAATGCCAGTTCATTGACTGGGACACAATTGCAGTTGTTTCTCCTAGAGAAGTCAACATAGACCATTCATCTCGGCTTGAGAAGACTTTGGGTAGAAGGAGGTGAAAGCCTTTCTATCACCTGGATCTTTCAAAGTTTGGCAATGTCTATCAACACACCTCAAACAAGAAGATCAAGAAACAGGTACATAAAGAACAAAATCCTGATGCAGAGATTGTCATTGAGCTTGCTACACCACGAGAGCGCAAGAGACTAGATGAGGTTGAGGTTGGTGATTTCACCTTTGTCAAAGCCAACCTTCGAAGGAGCTCTCAGCACGTGGACATGAGCCTCTTTAAGGTAGCCACAAGCAATCTTCAGGAGTGAGTGATGAAGGACAGAGAAAACAAAGCAGCCCTCAAGGCTAAAAATAAGCAGCTACAACGATATATCTCAGATCTTCATGAAACTTCAAATGTTGCGGCTATTCGTCCACAGCTTTGAGAATCACCTACAGATCAACAAAATTTGGGTCAGTTAATCAATCATGGAAGGCTTTTGGAAAATTGGATCGAA
Source organism: Sequoiadendron giganteum (assembly GCA_007115665.2). Lineage (NCBI taxonomy): Eukaryota > Viridiplantae > Streptophyta > Pinopsida > Cupressales > Cupressaceae > Sequoiadendron > Sequoiadendron giganteum. The sequence continues at coordinate 476,740,153 of CM021102.1, forward strand.
GATTTTGTTATTGGGGGCAAATACCTTCTTGCAGAGTTGTACCAATTAAGGTACAACGCCCACAATCTTCATCAAGGAATTCAGCAGCTTGAGTTGAGCATCGCAGAGAACAAACCAAGGGATGAAATCATCATTTCTAAGTTGGCGATTGCACATGATGTCGTTGTAGCAGATGAAGACAAAAGGAAGCTTTTTGCTTGGACAGAACAAAACCTCTTTAATATAGAAACTTATGAAAGACTATTGTAAACGTAATCAAATCTTTATCAAATAGGATCCTAAGAAATCTAAGGGAACACTAAGGTCTGAAATTCTGTGTGAGAATTCTAAGTCAAAATTAATTTCCAGATTTCTTCTCTTTATGTTGAATATGCTGATTGCAGAACATTAATAAATTTCGATCAGTGTTACCCCAAGTTTCTAGGACGGGGACGGCGGAACGAGTCCCCAAGTTTCCGATTTTTCAAGCCAAATTTAGGGACAGCAGGGGACGGCTATATAAAATACAGAAAAATTTAAAATATATAAGGAAACATTAAATATTCATATGAAAACATGGATAAAGCATGCATATATACATTATAGAAACTTAGCATTTAACATTTATGTTAAGAATTCATTGCCAATATAGTTTTTTTTCAATTACGATATGAAAATCAAAATAAAAAGAACATGGTACATTGTTGTTGTCCTCATTGCCAATATAGTTTTTTTTCAATTACAACATGAAAATCAAAATAAAAAGAACATGGTACATTGTTGTTGTCCCCCTGGCCGTTTCCGGGATGAGGAGGTTTCCGGGATGGGGACGGCGGGATTTAGACCAGGGGACGCGTCCCCGAGTAACACTGATTTCGATGTCTACACTCAATGATTTCCATCATGCTTTATACGAGAGAGGGGAGACACATCTCCACAAAGGTACGCACCTCCAAGGAGAGACGTGCCCCATGAAAGGACGTGTCTCCACAAAGTGGAGACACATGCTTTCATGGGACGTGTCCCTTGAAGGGCGTAGGTTTCTCATAGCCGATTATTACTAATCGGTGGTAAACAAAACAATGTTAGTACCCAACGATAAGTATAAAGCAAAGTTCATTTATATATATCGAATTCCATTAATTCGAATTTCTCATTTTTCAGAAATATTAAATGATGAGTAATTTCGATCATATATAAATGATGATGATCCTTTCAGCAATCATCATTTATATCTAACCGAAGCTACCATTCATCAACACTCCCTCTTAGCTAGGGAAGATATTTCAAATCAAATAAGAAGAGATATCACCTTCACACGTGATATCGAAGATATGATATGTTTTACTCAATTTGTCAAGTCACATGACATTCTTCATAACACATCTTCATTATGGTATGTGCACTAACATCAAGTCACATGATGTCTACCATAATTCATGGCATATCCACGGATATAAATATCCACCATGATTATCTCTTAAGGATCACAATGATCTCCAGATGACATCAAGTCCCATGATATCCATCAAAGTGTCCAAGAGATACTATCATGACATGTCCACAGATATCAAGTCACATGATATCTATCATAATAGTTTATCATTGTAGAGTCGTCACTTTACAATGTCAAATACAAGTGTTCATTATTAGAAAGATCGTCACCTTTCAATAATGTACATAGGGGGAGTAGGCCCATAAGGTCATGGAGTCACACACATGACAAAAGAGTTTACACATTAAACATCTTTATATATTAGTACAACGTATAAACAATTTGTATTTCAAACATAAATATCAAATTACATTTCAACCATACCAAGTTTCTTCCTGAAGTGCTCTACCTTGATTTGGGAGAGAGGCTTGGTGAGAATGTATGTAGTTTGATCATTTGTACTAACATACTCCAACTGGATCACATTCCTTTCCACCATATCTCTTACATAATGAAACGGGAGCTCAATGTGTTTAGATCTATCATGGAAGACAAGATTTACAGAGAGTTTGATGCAACTCTGATTATCACAATGAATAATTGTAGGATTCAAGGGCTCACCAAAGAATCCCACAAGCAATTTACGAAGCCAAACTGCTTCTCTTGCTCCCATAGAGGCTGCAATGTATTCAGCTTCTGTTGAGCTCTGTGCAACTGAAGACTGTTTTCAGCAAATCCAAGAGATCATAGCCGATCCTAAACTGAAGCAACATCCTAATGTGTTTTTCCGATCAATTACACTTCCAGCCCAATCTGAATCAAAGTACCCATGTAGATCTAGTTGGTTATTTCTGTACAAAAGACCATATCCAATAGTGCCTTAAGATATCTCAAAATATGTTTCACAACCATTAAGTGAATTTCCTTTGGCTCACACATGAACTGGCTGAGAACATTCACTGCATAGCAAATATCAATTATGGTGTTAACCAGATACATCAAGGATCCAATCATCTATCTATAAAGGGTTGGATCTGCACACTTGGATTTTGTTGCTGCTTCTTTCAGTTTGAGAAGGTTGGTTTCCATAGGTGTAGACATTGGTCTACAGTTCAACATTCCAAATCTCTTCAGAATATCAATAGTATACTTCCCTTGGTTTAGTATAATGCCCTATGATTTCTGCCATACTTCCAAACCTAGGAAGTAGTGTAGAATGCCCAAGTCTTTCATGTCAAATTCAAAAATTAGATCCTGCTTTCTTTGAGCAATGAAGTGATCTTCTCTTGTTATCAGTAGGTCATCAACATATAAAATAATTATTAGCATATCACCTTTGATTACCTTGAAGTAGAGATTGGAGTCAACATCATTCTTGGAAAATCCTAGTCCCAAGAGATAGTTGTCAATTCTTTCATACCAAACCCTGGAAGCCTGTTTAAGTCCATACAGAGTTTTCTTCAGTCTGCACACATGTGAGTCAAGTTTATGTATCAAAAAACTTTCAGGCTGTTTCAGATAGACTTCCTCTTCAATGGTTCCATTCAGGAAGGCAGTTTTTACATCCATTTGATGGATCTTCTAGCCTTTAACTGCAGCAATGGCTAATACTGCTCGTACCGATGTGTAGCAGGCAACAAGTGCAAATGTTTCTTCATAATCAATGCCTTCCTTTTGAGACAAACCTCTTGCCACAAAACGTGCTTTATGTTTTTCTATACTGCGATCCACAGCATGCTTGATTTTGAAGAGCCATTTTGAAGAGACAACAGATTTCTCTTTCGGTCTACGCACTATATCCCATACATCATTCTTTAGAATGGATTGATATTCCTCCGTCATTGCATCCTTCCATGCTTGATGTCTGAAAGTTTTTGTAATATTGACAGGTTCTGAGTTTATAATGTTGTTCATTAGAGCAACATAGCTAGAGAACCGTTTGGGTCTTTTACTTTCCCTGAACGTTCCTTTGGGTGTTGCATGATCCTCGGCTTCTTTGATCATCTTTCTAGCCCAAAGTGGTCTCTTTCTGCCGTTGTCATTTGTATTCTCATCCGAAGTAGAAGGAAGTTCATGTGCAATTTCCTCAAGATACTCCCTCTGAATCTCAAGAGCAGGTTCCATTTCAGGTACTCTAGGGGAATGGGTTTCTATCTCACTAGAACTTCTTGCTCTCTTGAATGCAATGTTTTCTTCAAAGATGACATCTCTGCTCAATTCGATTTGTTTCTGCCCCGGTATGAATATCCTGTAAGCTTTGGAGGTTTCACTATAACCCACAAATATCCCCTTCTTTCCGGAAGGTTCTGGTTTGAATCTCTTCTCTTTGGGCACATGAATATAGACAGAACAACCAAAAATCCTAAAATGACTAATGTCAGGTTTTATACCAGTAAAGGCTTCTTCAGGAGTTTTGTTATCAAGATGAGAATGAGGACGTCTATTTTGGATATAGACAGCAATCCTAGAAGCTTCTGCCCAGAAAGAAGTTTCAATGTTTTGGTCAAGCAACATTGCCTTAGCAGCTTCTACAATGGTTCTATTTTTTCTTTCAGCAGCCCGATTTTGTTGAGGGTTGTAGGCAACTGTGAACTCCCTCTTAATTCCAGCACTCATGCAGAATTCCTTAAAAATTTCAGAGGTGTATTCTTTCCCATTGTCTGTCCTTAAGGTTTTCATTTTCTTTTTGGAGAAGTTTTCAGTAAGGGCTTTGAACTCTTTGAACTTTTTGAGGATTTCTATTGACTCTTTACACTTAAGGAAATAGATCCAGGTTTTCCTAGAGAAGTCATCTATAAATATGACATAGTATAGAAATCCTGCTTTAGAGGGTACAAACATGGGTCCACATAAGTCTGAGTGAACCAGTTCTAACACATTTAGGGTTTTGCTCAAACTATTTGGAAATGATCCCTTTGTATTCTTTCCTAAGGCACAACCTTTACAAATTCCTTCATGAGATGGTTTTAACTTAGCTAAGCCTGTTACAAGTGTTTCCACAGAAGGTAGGGCATGGAAATGAAGGTGTCCTAATCTGCTATGCCAAATCTCATTTGAATCAAAGGTGTCAAGGGTAAGGGCTTGTTTAACTTCAGTGCATAGTTTGTAAAGGTACCCTTTTCTTACACCTATGGTTTGGGCTTTCTTGATAGTTGAGTTTTTAGGCCATGCTAGAATTTTCTCATCCATAAAAGTAACTCTATATCCATTGTCTTCAAGGGCAGAGATGGATATTAGAATCCTCTTTATTCCAAATACAAATAAGATTCGAGTGAGTTGAAGAGAAAGACCAGATTTCAGTTTGATGGAGCAAGTTCCAACCCTTTTTATAGGGTGTGCAGAATCATCCCCAATGGTTACTTCTTCATCAGTCTTTTCAGTCACAGTGTCGAGGTTTTCTCTGAATCCTGTGATATGTCTAGAGGAACCACTATCAATTACCCAGTTGTGGGTGTTGTCAGATACTTGACTAGATAAGGTTGTATAGAACACAAAGTTCTCAGATTCATGGTCTGAATTTGTCTTTCCTACTTTGGCAAAAGATGCTTGTTGCTTTGATCTATCAGGGCACTTCATTGCATAGTGGCCGTATTGATCACATCTAAAGCATTGCACTTGAGAGATGTCTTTCCTTTTAGAAGATCCCTTTCCATTGGAATTTCTCTTTCTTTTAAAAGATCCTCTCTTGTAGGAGTTTTTCTTATTCCTTTTATTAGACGTTGTGTTGAGTACATGAATGTCTTCATCTATGTTCTTCTGTTTATTTTCTTTTGTGGAGAGTCTTATTTCTTCTTGAAGGCAATCAGTTCTTAGCCTATCAAACTTGGGAAGTTTAGATCTCGCACTTATTCCTTGAACAAATGACTCCCATGAGTTTGGTAGGCCTCCTAGTGCAATTAGAGTTAACTCTTTGCTATCAATCTGATATCCTATTGTGGATAATTGATCCCTTAGTTCAATGATCCTCATGAAGTATGCATTAATTGACTCTCCTTTGCTTATTTGGGCATTGTTGATTTGCCTCTTTAATGCAAGAGTCCTACTAGTGTTGTTGATCTCATAGGTACTCTCAAGAGATTTGAACATATGATATGCAGTTTCATGTTTTGCTAGGATGGGCACTATGTGATCCCTAACTGCATCTACTAAGATTTTCATGGATTTTTTATTGTTTTCAATCCATTGAGTTTTCTCAGGATCAGCCTCTGGTTCCTTTTTATTTTCTCTCACAAGTGAGTCTAATTTATTCTCTTTAAGGATCATCATGATTCTAAATTTCCATGGTGTGAAGTTGTCTGCTCCTGCAAGATGATCTTCAAATCTGATCACACTTGACATCATGAAGAATGTGATGTGAATTCGATTTTAGAAAATACGAATTTTCTAGAGCAATCTGATATCTAGATTTGATTTGGATTCACACAACTTGGCTCTGATACCATGTAAATGTAATCAAATCTTTATCAAATAGGATCCTAAGAAATCTAAGGAAACACTAAGGTCTGAAATTTTGTGTGAGAATTCTAAGTCAAAATTAATTTCCAGATTTCTTCTCTTTATGCTGAATGTGCTGATTGCAGAACATTAATAAATTTCAATGTCTACACTCAATGGTTTCCATCATGCTTTATACGAGAGAGGGGAGACACATCTCCACAAAGGTACGCACCTCCAAGGAGAGACGCGCCCCATGAAAGGACGTGTCTCCACTTTGTGGAGACACGTGCTTTCATGGGATGTGTCCCTTGAAGGGTGCGGGTTTCTCATAGCCGATTATTACTAATCGGTGGTAAACAAAACAATGTTAGTACCCAGTGATAAGTATAAAGCAAAGTTCATTTATATATATCGAATTCCATTAATTCAAATTTCTCATTTTTCAGAAATATTAAATGATGAGTAATTTCAATCATATATAAATGATGATGATGCTTTCAGCAATCATCATTTATATCTGACCGACGCTACAATTCATCAACAACTATCTACAAAAATGGCTGAAATCAAAGAAATTGTCGTTGATGCTCTCAAGCTCATAAGCGGATTCATCACATAGATCATGTGCCATTATCTTCATGGGGATGGCACCTACATCGATCTCGATGTTGTGCAAGCAGAATTCCTGAGTTTGGTTTGTGATGGTCTTAATGGTGATCCTATAGCGTCCAAGTTGAATCATTTTTTCCTGATGTCAACAAGTTTCGACAAGACAGCGGAGGAGGTTAAAGAATGTTTGAAGATGATCACAGATGGAGAAAAGATGTTGAACAGACAGTCCATTATCTTGGATAGTATCAGAGTGCCTGAAGAAGATGCAATTAATAATTCCCTAGAGGAGATGATTGCTCATGACGGCTTGGAGTAGATAGACAGTTAGATCCCACAATTTTCCCAAAGATAGAGCCAAAGGCAGCAGTCAACTTAACGTCAGTCTTGAATTTAGATTGTTGATTTCATGCATGTTTATCTCATCCTCGGGGATATCTTTTGGTGAGGTGGAACTTTCAATTAGGTTTCAGTTAACTGATGTTGGTTATCAATTAACTCTCATATCAATAAAGACTTGCGTGTTGCAAAGCCCAATTAGTTTAGTTTAGAACTAGTTAACTGAGGTAGTTTTTCCAGTTAAATGTTAAATTGCATACATTTAGACAATAATAAATCTTGCATGCTTGCAAAACTAAATGTTAACTTAAGGAGATTTTAGGGTTCCCTACTCCTTTGAGATTCTATAAATAAGAGCACCCTGCTCATTGTATTTTAACTTTTGCTTGTAATAACAAATTGTTGTTCCAACCTTGCCTGCAATATTGCTATTTTGTATTGGTTCACTTTGTTTAATATAAAGTTGGTTTGATCGTTTATTGTGTGTTTGTTTCAATCATGCAATTTGCTATCCCAGATTTACTATTGTTGTTTCAATAATCTTTCTTTCAGTCTACACTTCATATAGAGTGTTTCACCTCCCTCGGAATTTAGAAATAAGGATTATCGTTTGATGTTGTTTATAGTAATCTTCTTTTCAGCCTACACCTCGGATAGAGTGTTTCACCTCCTTGGGAATCCTGAGAACTAGCTTGTCGTTTCATGTTTGTTTCCAATAACCTTTATTTCAGCCTACACCTCGGATAGAGTGTTTCACCTCCTTGGGAATCTTGAGATAGACTGTAATGTCCCCATTTTTGTGAGCATCCAAGTTCGGAGGATTAGCCTATCAATTGACCCTCGTAGGATAGTGTTAAGTGATTAGAGGGTCTAGTGGGCATTAACGAGCTCTTCAGGTGGCAGTTGACAGTGTTTACCTATCCAGTTTGTTGGTATATTCTGAGGCTAAGCTATTCAGAGGTTTTTTGTTCCGTTTTGAGGCACTTACTATTTATAGTAAGTCAGTTGTGTGGCAGTGGCCAACCTTTCAATTTTTGGAAAGGGCACCTAGATGAGTAGTGGTTTCTATGGTTGACCATCTAGTTTTTACGGAATCAAGAAATAATGAGTATTTTTGGAGTTATAACATTTTAATTATTAATAAAGTAATAAATTGATTAAAAAGTGCACATCATTAAATGTTATTTCACTTTATTATTAAAAGGTGTATTTAATGATTATAAAGTCAACTTATATAAAGTGCATTTAAGTCAAATTATAAAGTGCATATTATGGGCACCTACTTGTGGAATAATATAAAGTGCCAATTTTAAGGGAGATATAAGTAATTATTAAAATATACTTTATATTATTTTGTTGTGCACCAAATGAAGGGAAAAGTAAATGAAATTAAAGTGAAATTTAATAAGATGAAGCCAAATACAAATTGAATATTATATAAAAGCTTTTTGAAAAGGGATTTCATTCATTATGAGAATCATTCAACACTTGTCTTTTCTGAAGAAGCTTTGGCTTTGGGTTTCGCTGTGATTTCAATCTTGGAGAACATAGCCTCTCTTCGATTGTGCTGGTGGCTTCACATGGAGGTCACATCTGAGCTTCATTGAAGGAATTCTCAAAGGATTTCACAAGTGTTTGAAGGATTCAATGAAATTTTGCAAATCGGAAGTTATTGTCTTGCTGCTACAATGGTGTGAACAATGCCGTGCTACAGTAATTCGCTACAGTGTTGAGTTATTATTATTGGCAGATAAAAGGGTCCCCATGATTGCTGGGGATGTATTATGTGTGATGAAGATTACAAGACATTGCTGGGTGTTAACTTCTATTCCAATCTGCTGTATTCGCATTCCTCTATTGGACGTGACTGCATAGAGGAGAACCGACCCTTACTCAGCCTCTTAATTGGTATTAAACTGTCATTATAATCTCCTTATACTATCCCAGGTATTGCTGTGACTTGTGGTTTAGAAGGTCATGCAAACAAGTGACAGACTGCATTTATATTCTGAAAATCTGTTTACTAAACATTCATGTTCTTATCCTATCTTTGTTTAGAATTCAACATATAATCGCTACAGTCAAGCTGTAATTATTATTGTTTAAACTATTCTTAGAAAACAACTACAATCTGCATTCATAATCATATATGCTGTTAATAATCATATTCAGAAAAGAGGCTAACAGACTGTGTGCATCTTTGTACTTGAACAATATAAATTTCTGGGCATTTCTGGAAGGTCTGACTATAATTTTCTGAGCAACATTACATTGGAAAATCAGTACTTTATATCACTCAGTTTTGGATCATTTGGGTCTGCATTTGTATATCAGCAAATAGATACTTTGTATGACAGTTCAAATTAAAGTATGAAACCTGGTTGTCAAATGTGATATGCATATCATTTACATATTGACCTAACATATGCAATGGAATGAAAGTGTTTGACAAAATGTCCCATGTGTAAAACTGAAAATTAATCGAGCAAATTTTCAAAGCCAAAACTCAGATCGGGGTGGGGCATCTCATAGAGTTTATCGTCAACCATTCCCAATTGCTCCTAACTCCTTTTGCTCTGATTTTACTTAAGGAGATAGAAAAGTTTTAGCGTTCGCCTAGTTGTAGTTAAGATCTGCAGAAACCAGAGAAAACCTTGGCTGCAATGTATTTGGTTTTATAACCTTGTGCCTCTACCAACTGAGTCAAAAAGATAGGAACTTAGATTACTTTACTATTTACGCATATCAGCAAAAGAGGGAGCTTCCCCTCCTAATTTGAAGAGCAGTTAATATTGTGCATAGCTGACCGTTTCCAATACGCACTCCAAAGGTGCAAATTGAAACGCCAACACTCACAAAGATCAAGCTTTTGAGAAACTCAAAACATTTTGACCCACTACAAAAAGGTATTTTGGTCACTCTCTCTCAGGGCCCTCCACTCACATCGAGGGGGAAAAATCACTAGTTGGCCATTACCTCCATGCTTCAGCAAAATGGTATTGTAGAGAGGCATAACCGTACTATTGCAGAAATGGTGTGATGTATGTTAAGGATGCAAATATAGCTCTTGTATTTTGGGCTAAAGCAATTCATATAGTTGTGTACTTGTCGAATCAGGCACCCACCAAAGTGCTTGAAAATATTATGCTAGTGTTTTAATGATCAGATAAAACAACTAAAAGTACTCAGAAAATGCAACACATAAGACAATAAACACAGCAAGATACTCTAGTAAAACCCTACTCTTGAGGGAGAAAAACCCAGCAAATATGTCTCTTATATAAAGAAGGAATAAGAGCAGAAATCTGTTTACAACTCAGGCCCAGCTCATGGCCGAATTTGATACAATGAACAATAGCACCTCTCCTAGATACAATCGAATATGCTTCTCCTTGACATCGGCCTGCTGCTGCAAGATGAAGCGCTACTGCTCATGTGCGAACTTCTGCTTGGAATGCGACTTATGCTAAATGAACATGATGATGAAATGAACAAACATCACCTTGTATTTATACAAAATAAGGTGACTCTTCAAGGAGGTCAGCCACCCTTAACAAATAATAATTTACAAATAACAAGGAAGGTCGGCCCAAAGCTAATGATATATGATCATTAATTATACACATAAAGTCGGCCTCCTCATAACTCGAAATCTCATATCTATATAAAATTAAATAGCCATAAGGCTACATTCAATTTTTGTTCTCTTCTTGTAAATCGTGCGCCTAGAAGTAGACTCCTGCGGTTGCATTATCATCAACACTCCCTTACAGCTAGGGAGGAATACTTCCAGCTGTACAAGACATATCACCTCATCATGATATCAGATATCACCTCATCATGATATCAACCATCATGGCTACACCCATGAATGGTATGTACAAGTGTTCATCACTTACGTGATGTTGTCACCTCATCGTGACATTCACCATGGCTCTCCCAGAGGGTGAAACACAAGTACAAGAAAATCATCATGGACTCTCTCACGTGATATATCCACCATGGCTCTCCCAAAGGGTGGAAACAAGGGATTTCAACTCGAACTTCTCCTAAGAGAACTCATAGCCAAGGGATTTCACCTCGAACTTCTCTCAGAGAAGATCTCATTACCAAGGGATTTCACCTCAAACTTCTCTCACAGAAAAGAACTCATTAAAGAGGATCACTCATACTGAGACTCCTTCTCAGTCAAAGCTGCATTTTCCACCATACCAAGCTTTCCTCGAAAGTAAACAAACTTTATCCAAGAGAGGGGCTTGGTGAGAATGTCCGTCGTCTGCTCATCAGTGTTGATATACCTCAACTGTATAGCTTTCCTCAATACCATATCTCTAATATAATGGTACTTGATCTCAACATGCTTTGTTCTGTCATGAAACACTGGATTGACAGAAAGCTTCACACAACTTTGGTAATCACAATGAATGATAGTGGGCTCCATTGATTGTCCAAAAAATCCTGCAAGGAGCTTACAAAGCCACACTGCTTCACGAGCTGCTACACAAGTTGCAATGTACTCTGCCTCTGTTGTACTCAATGCTACTGAGGACTGCTTCTTGCTGCACCAAGATATCATAGCAATCCCAAACTGAAGCAACAACCAGAGGTACTCTTCCGATCTGTGACACACCCTGCACAATCAGAATCAGTAAAACCATGCAGCTCCAAATCCACACTTGTAGAATATCTCAACCCATATCCAACTGTGCCACGCAAGTATCTCAGGATATGTTTAGCTGCAACAAGATGTATCTGCCTTGGTTCACACATAAACTGGCTAATTGCACTCACTGCATAACAGATGTCTGGTCTAGTGTTAACTAGATACATCAATGAACCAATCAGTTGCCTATACATCGTAGAATCCACCAGTTCTGAACTAATTGCAGCCTCCTTCAACTTATGTAAGTTTGCTTCCATAGGTGTAGACATAGATTTGCAATCAATCATACCAAACCTCTTCAAAATGTCAATAGTATACTTGCCTTGACTTAGAATCATCTCATCTGGCTTTTGCCAAACTTCTAAGCCAAGAAAGTAATGCATGAGACCAAGATTCTTCATTTCAAATTCAGAAGCTAACTCCTTGCATTTGAGAATGAGGTGTTCTTCTCTAGTAATGATCAAATCATCAACATACAGAACCAAACTCAAGGCTTCACCATTTATTACCTTAAAGTAGAGATTGGAATTTGCATCATTCTTTGAGAAACCCAAACTCAATAGGTAACGATCAATCCTTTTGTACCAAGCACAAGGAGCCTGCTTAAGACCACACAAGGCCTTCTTCAGCTTGCAAACATGAGACTCTTTCCCATGTACCTCAAATCCATCAAGTTGCTTAATGTAAACTTCTTTTTCTATGACACCATTCAGAAAGGTTGTCTTTACATCCATTTGGTGAATCTTCCATCCTCTAGATGCAGCTATAGCAATAATGCTTCTGACAGAAGTATAACGTGCCATAGGAGCAAAGGTTTCTTCATAGTCAACTCCCTCTTTTTATGAGAACCCTCTAGCCACGAATCTTGCCTTGTACTTCTCAATGATCCCATCAATTGCATGCTTGATCTTGAAGAGCCATTTAGAAGACACCACAGATTTGCCTTCGGGTCTAGGAACTATGTCCCAAACATCGTTCTTAAGTATGGACTGATACTCCTCAGTCATAGTATATTTCCATACTTGTTAACTAGAAGCTTCTTCAACACTTGAAGGTTTCAACTCAATGATCTGACTCATCAGAGCTACATGACTGGAGAATTTATTAGGTCTCTTGCTTTCTCTAAAAGTTCCTCTTGGGGCTACAAAAATTTTTGCCTCCTGCATTGTCCTTCGGGCCCAAAGAGGTATTTTCCTTCCAATCACAATATCTATAGGCCCATCAATAGGCTCCAAGGGTTCAGCTGGATCATCGTCTTCTTTAGCTTCAGGAACCTCCCTCTGATTTTCAGGAACATGGTCAGCTTCCATATCCTGAGGAAGCTCTTCTTCATCAATCTCCATATGAGTGCCCTTGGATCTTTTGAATGCAACATCTTCCTCAAATGTGACATCTCGACTAATCTCAATAGACTTCTGACTCAGAATGTAGATTTTGTAGGCTTTTGATGTCTCACTGTAGCCCACCAAAATTCCCTTCTTCCCAGAAGGTTCCAATTTTGTTCTCTTTTCCTTTGGAATATGAACATACACTGGACACCCAAAGATCCTCAAATGACTGACTTCAAGCTTCACCCCTGAGAATGCTTCTTCAGGAGTTATATTCTCCAAGATTTTGTGGGGACTTTTGTTCTGAACATAAACGGCTGTCCTAGATGCCTCGGCCCAAAGTGAGGTTTGCAAGTCTTGATCATGTATCATTGATTTGACTGCTTCCACAATAGACCTATTCTTTCTTTCAACAACACCGTACTGTTGAGGATTATAAGGAACATTGAACTCCCTCTTAATCCCTTCTTCAATACAGAAATCACGAAAGATACCGGAAGTGTACTCTCCTCTGTTATCGGATCTCAAAACCTTGATCTTTTTCCCAGACAAATTTTCCACCTTTGTTTTGAATTCTCTGAATCTTTCTAATACCTCCTAAAATTCTTTAGATCTCAAGAAATAAATCCAAGTCTTTCTAGAGTAGTCATCAATAAAAATAATGTAATACAAAAAACCACTAGAAGATGCAATAGACATTGGACCACATAAATCAGAATGAATGAGATCAAGAATACATTTAGATCTACTTTCTCTACTATGAAATGTACCTTTTGTATTCTTGCCTAAGGTGCAGCCTTTGCATGTACCTTCATGTTCCTGGTTGAATTTTGGAAGGCTGGTGACCATCTTCTCCATGATAGGTAATGCTCGAAAGTGAATGTGAGCCAATCTCCGATGCCAAAGGTCATACACATTAGAAGAATCATGCACTAGAGCCTGAAGGGGGTGAGTGCATAGCTTGTAGAGACACTCATGTCTAACTCCAATTACCCGAGCAGACTTGATGTTGGAGTTCTTTGCCCATATAAGAACTTTGCCTTCTAAAAAGACAACTTGATAAGCCTTGTCTTCCAAGGCTGGGATGGAAACAAGATTTCTCTTTATGCCTCGAACAAATAGCACATCATTTAACTCCAAAGAAATGCCAAAATCTAAGTGAAGACAGGAGTTCCCAACTCCTTCCACAGAGTAACTAGCATCATCTCCAATAATGATTTGTTCACTGGAATCTGTCTTAATCAAATTGGATAGATTCTCCCTAAATCCAGTGATGTGGTGAGAGGCACCACTATCTATCAGCTAAGTGTTGGTGGCGGTGGTTACATTGCTTGACAAGGCTAAATAGAAGAGATATTCACTTGAGTCCTTTTGCGGAGAGATTTCTTCAACATTTGCAATGACAACCTGTTGCTTAGGCCTAGAAGGACATTCTTTTGCAAAGTGACCATACTTGTCACATTGGAAACATTGGACTTTGGGTAAGTCTCTCTTCTTCATATTTCTCTCTCTTAGATGAAATATGGAGACATTGCTCGAGAAATTTAGAATGGAAGCTCGCAAGCCTACGCCAAACCCCATGGAGACAAAATTGAAAATTTCTGCAATGATTCATCACTTCAAATGAATCCTACTCTTTATTGCCAATTAATTGGGAGTCTCATTTACTTGACCTTCACTAGGCTTGATATTAGCTATGCTATCAGCTATCTCTCTAGGTTTATGCAAGAACCTAAGGTTGCCCATTGGAAAGGAACAAACAGTGTTTTGAGATACATCTATGGTACAATGGAATATAGCTTGGAATGCAAAAAGACTATGCAATTTTTGTGGATGATAGGAAGTCTACTTCAGGTTTTCTTTTCTTTTTGGGATTCCATCCAATATCCTGAGGGAGCAAAAAGCAAACTATTGTTGCTCGCTCTTCCACAAAGGTGAAATATCACATAGCAAGTGGAGTTAACTATGAGGTGATATGGTTATGTCGTATTTTGACAAACATGGGTGTTCCCAAGACTCATCCTATAGATTTGTTTTGCGATAGGCGAAATGTGTTGAAGCTTGTTCGAAATCTTGTTTTTCATTAGTGCATGAAACACATTGAAGTTCAATTGCACTACACTCGTTAACATGTTCAATTATTTCGGAGGAGCAAGGTGGCTTTGTTCTAGGCAAAGAAACTCCAGAAGGAGCATTAGTGGCTCATGAAACTTTGCATACTATAGCTTCTAATAAATTGTCAGCCATGATAATTAAACTAGATATGCAAAAAACATATGATAGAATTGATTGGTGTTTTCTGAATCAAGTGCTTTTGAAGTTCCATTTCTCCCCTAAATGGTGTAAATGGATAATGGCTTGCATTTCTAGCGCAAGGTTTTTTGTGTTACTTAATGGCTCATCTGTAGGGTTTTTCAATTCAACTCAAGGTGTTCATCAAGGTGATCCTTTATCACCATTCTTATTTATCATCTTGGCTGAGGCTTTGAGTAGATCATTTAAAAATGCAAATCTTCAAGGGAAAATTAAAGGAGTTACCTTTCCAAATGCTAATTTATCGGTAACTCGCTCTCTATTTGCTAATGATACACTTCTTTTTGGCAAAGCTGATATGGCTGAAGCAAGAAACATAAAATCTCTCTTGGATAATTACACAAGAGTGTCAGGCCAAAAGGTAAATGAAGATAAGTCAAAGATTTATCTGTTTAACACTAAAGACTCATCTGCAAAATCTATTGTCAAGCTTTTTGGTTTAAATCAAGATCAGTTGCCTAGCAAATATCTAGGAATTCCTTTCTTTTCTGGCCAGAATAGGGTTTCTCATTGGATCAAAATTATTCAAACCATTCAATCTAAGTTGATGTCATGGAAAGGAAGATGGCTCTCCCTAGCAGGAGAAATTCTTCTGGTTAAGTTAGTGCTTTCGTCCATTCCAAATTACTTTGTCAGTCTTGAAAGCACCCAAGTCTATATTACTTCAAATCTAGAAATTAATTAGAAAATTCTTGTGGTCTGGTAATGTGGATATTAAAAAGAAGATACCACTAATTTCTTTAGAGGCTATGTGCATGAATAAGCTAAATGGAGGTGCAGGACTCCATAACCTTGATGATAGAAATCTGGCCTTAGGTGCTAAAATGGTTTGGTGGCTATTTTCAAACCCTTCATTAAAATGGTGTCGTATTATGCAAAATAAATATTTGGATAGTCAGAATCTTTACTGTCTCTGATCCCCCTTCAGGTTCTGCAATGTGGAACTTCCTCCTATCCTACAGAAAGCTAATCCTCCCTCATTTATCTTGGGAAATTAATGATGGCAAACATGCACATTTTTGGAATGACTCTTGGAATGGGTTTAAGAAATTAAACTGTTACAATTTGGGCTCTTCAATAGCTTTCTTGACTCAAAAATTTGGTTCATATGTTCATCAATATATTGACAATGTTGAGTCTTTATCAGGGAAAGTCAATTGGAAGGATTTTTCTAAAGAGCCAATTGATAACAATCATAAGGTTATCATTGCCTCTATAATGAAGGATAGAATAGTCTATGTTTCATCTTGCTCAGACAGATTAATCTAGACAAAATCACAAAAAGGTTGTTATTCAGTCAAAGAAGGTTATCTTTCCATTTCAAAATCCAATTCTCATTCTCAAACTCACAGAGCTTATAGTTTTTGTTGGAATTCAAAAATTCTTCCTAAAGCAGGTTGCTTTGCTTGGCTAGCAATTCAGAACAAAATCCTAACAAGTGATAAATTATCAAGACTAAAAATCTTTGTTCCTTTCAATTGTGTCCTATGTGATTCAGAGTTAGAGGATGCCAATCACCTATTTCTTTCCTGCTTAGTTGCACAAAGTTGTTGGCAATTTGTTTCATCAAGGTTAAAGTTTCAATTACCTCTTCCAAACACTATATGGGATTTATTTTCTAGTTGGCCCAAATTGTATCAATCTTCCTATTATGCTTGCATATGGGAAGTGATTCTTGCTTCAGTATTATGGTCTATCTGGTGGGCAAGAAATAAATTCATTTTTAGGAAAGAAAAGCAGGGAGTTGATCATATTTTGTCTTCTTTGGAAATCTCTATTTCAGAAATAGTAAATGCCTATGTATCCAAAAACAAGCACACGGGATCTTCTTTCTCAGATTGGGATTCCAAAACACTTTCAAATTGGCCTCTTTTGTCTCTTCCCTTCAAAGGTAGTCTTCACCATGTCTCAAGCAAAATTGATAGATCTATGGTTGTATGCTCAGCTCCTCCTTTGGGTTTCTTTAAATTAAATTTTGATGGCGCTTCAAGAGGTAATCCAGGAATTTCAGGGGTGGGAATAGTAATAAGAGATTATAAAGGACTAGTCCTTTGTGCCAAATCTATCAAATTAATAAATGGTACAAGCAATGAGGTTGAATCACAGGCTCTACTAAATGGTTTGAAAATGGCTCTAGAATTTAAAATCTTAAGTTTAGAGATCGAAGGAGATTCTCTTATTTTGATCAATGCCTGCAGGGTAGGAAAATCTCATAATTGGAAATTAGCTTATATTGTAAAGCAAATTCAGATACTTCTGGAAAATTTCTTGCATTACAATTTATTGCATATTTATAGAGAAGGATATATGGTGGCAGATTATTTAGCCAATTTGGGTTGCAATCAAACTGAAAAAGAAGTGACTCATATTGTCCAAATTGGGAAAATTGATTTTGAGTTGGAAAATTTAATTTCAAAAGAGGAAATTTCTTTTGAACAAAAATGAAGACAAGTGGATTAATACATTTTGCTAGAACTGTCAACTATGGATGTGCTAGTTCATAAGTTTTTCAACTTTCAGCTAACATATTTATTGTTGATAATTCATCAAAATTCTATCAATCTTTTATTTGTCATTTGGCACTCTTTGCATTATCAACATTAGAAGATGATGTTGATTGATTGTGACTCCTATCAATCATACGTATCACTTTCTTGGATTAAGTGTGATTCAAGAAGTACGAAGCTGAGATCATAAGGCAAATTGGGGTTGATGCGAAAATGATTATATGTTATGAAGGTGTACAACTCAAAATATCTGCTGACAAGTTCTGATAGAATTTATATATCGTGGCTTATCTAAATCTTTTGCCTGGTACAGATACTTAAAAATTAACTTAATTCAAATGCTGGCGCGTTTATGGTGTCAAGTATTATGAAGCTTAGAATCACATGGCAAATAATGGTGATTTCCCGTACCAGATGGGAAGGTATTGTTGGTATGATGCTGCTCTTTTGTTATCAAATAAATCTGTTAAAACTATTCAACATATTTGGTACTTTGTGTAAAGTCATTCAAGGTATTTTGTCATGATAAGGTGGTAAGGTATTGCGTCATGATAAGGAGGTAAGCTTTTATGAAACAAGGCAGTCATAAGCTTATACATATGGATAGTATTGTCCTATTTTCTTCATTGAACAAGTTAAGTTGGCTTAGTAATCGTTGCTCTATTCAAAGATTGGTTGTTTAGCTGGTAAGCAAGGTTAGTCACAGGTAGATAAATGGACTATCTCCCACAGAATTTTCGAATGTGGCTACCAGATCATAGCTAGGAGAGCCCAATTTATGGTAAGCTTGATATGCAACATCTTCAAATTGTTTTCAAGTGTGATATCCCCTTCTAATTAGGCACTCAGATGTTAGTAGATTAGCCTATCATGTCGACCCTCGTAGGCTAATGCTTCTGGATAGAGGGTCACTTGCACGGGCACTTGGTCGTCAAACTTCAGTGTTGATCTCTGGAGTATGGTGGCAGGGTGAATTGTTGCATTTGGCATGATACTAGTGCTTAATTTAATGATAATCACCTTTTATTTCACCATCCTCGGCCTAGGGACCATGTGTCTTTAAAATAAAGGGGTCACTTTATATTTTAAAGTTACTATTCATTACTAAAGTGGAAAAAGTTATAACTTAAGTGAATAGTGCTCACTTTAATGAATAGTGTTTTCTTTGTTAAATTATAAATAACAAGTGAGAAAGTTCGACCCTTCTCATTAGATGATCATTTTGCTTGAAGAATACTTTGGAGTGAAGCTTGGAGGAAGAAGGAGGCTAGGGTTTCCTAATTTCTTGCAGTGGGTGAGCCTAGTGGGGCTTGGTTCTTCATTTGGAGCTGCTTGAAGGTGTGAAACACCACCTTAAGGTTGCTGATCTGTTATTTGCTGCTTCTTTTGGAGATCTACTTGTTATTTGCAGGTTGTTTTGAGCTTGGTTTTGAGTGGTTTCGGTTGCCGTTGTCTCCAATCACGATTGCACAAGAGTTACTTACTTTTTGTGGTGTTTTGGAGCTATTTTGGAGAGCTACAGTCAGCCACCCTTTCCTAAGGGTTTATATCAGCACAAGGGAAAGAAATGCCTATCTTAAGAGGCTGCAACTTCACCTAAAGGGGGTGCCCTTACCCTAGGAAGCTTTCTATTTCGGTTTTTGGTGGAAGAAGTTCATATTAAAAGAGTAATCAGCATTTCATTGGTGTTTACTACTGTAGCAAATCACTATTCACAGTGTTGTATGGCTGTAAGTTAAAGTATAGTCTATGATATATCTAGTTTCAAATCTGATGTAAGTAGTATGTTGTAAGCCTATTATTATGTAATGAAGAAACTATATTTGGACACAGAAATGAACAATGTGTTCAAGTTATTTCAATAGCTTAGTTTATTTGAAGCTTTCATGGTATGCATTTGCTCCTTATGTATCATTCTAGTATTTTTAGCAAACAAACTCAAAGCATAAGAGGAAACACAAACTAAAACAAAAAATCAGACCTACAAATTAATTGAAAACAAATCATCAGAGTGGTCGTTCATCACATCAAGTTTCGCTGCCCTTGTGATTATAATGTTTCAAATGCATTATTGGGACCGAGATTCTTCATCCAAAATCAAGAAGGCTGATATTTCCATCAAATGTTCTTTCCATCTTTTTATCTAATATCATGGATATTCTATAGTGCTTGGATTCAGTTAATGTCATTGCTGATAAAATGGTAAATGACATATTTTTGAATAGTGAGGCAGTTCTTTCCAGTGCACAGAAATATGTCTTCTCGCGTGGAGAAGGCTATGTTGGTGGTATCTTTCCTCCTCACTTTTTACCTCATAACAAGGCAATTGTTAATGCTTTTGATGCTTTAAAGTTATCTTTAGAATTATCTGACCCAAGTCATTTGAATAAGGCATTAACGAAATACTCTCACCATTTGGGGAGAGATATGACTGAAAGTTTCAGGAAAAAATTTCATTACATTTCTTTTCTTCTTCATCATAATTGTCATCATGCAGCATCTTCAATGCAAAGAAATTTGAGGTCAGAGCACAACCAAGCTCATGAAAGCTCTCATATGATGGGTCAAACTCAAACACATGGTGGTAATAATATGAGGTTTTCTATTGCTAGTATTCCGGACATGAACATAGCTGTGAACTCCCAGCTGGAAAAAGAAGGAAACGAAGATCAAGGTGACAATTTGAACGATTTTATGCAGATGGAGGAGTAACAGGAAATGCAACACGGGATTTTAGCAAGTGTTGCAGATTTTGTAATAGCTTGTAAACATTCAGCCATCAGATAATGTTATTTGTATCGGATATAATCTACAGGATTATAATCTTGGATAGTTAGATCATGATATGACTGTTAATAGTCATCATTATGTAGATCATGATATGACTGTTAATAGTCATCATTTTGTAATTTGACCATCTAAATATTGTACTGCTTTTCTTATTTTGGGCTATAACCGGAGGTTTTCTCACTGGCTCTTTCCTCCCGGTATGCCCTTTGAGCCAGAAAGATGTACATTTTATTACATATAATAATTAAATATATAGTGGCTAGCCACTTTTATCAAAAAAAAAAAAAAACATGTCCAACAACTAAATATCCAGCTCAAGTATTGTTTCACTCAAGAGCAATGCATTGACATATTTACAAAAATCTCTAGCAGCAATGAAGTTCGAAGCTTTTTGAACTTTCTTAATTTGTTCTCTTGAGCATATGTTGTAATAAGGGGGGAGGGGGTTGGAATATATTACATCATAAAATAAATAACTGTTGTAATGCATTAATAATATTTCACAAATATTATTAAAATAAATAATAATTATAATAGATGTTATACTTAGTTGGTCAGGTATGCCTGGCCTGATTGGTTATTTACCAGCCATTCTCATGCATTAATTTTGCCTCATCTGAAAAATGCATTGCCAATTCATTCCCAATTTGAATATTTTAAAATTCCAATCCAACTTGAAATTGGTTATATTTGAATGTAATTTCTAACAAATAGCTTAAGTCTGACCTTTTAGATTAAGTGCAATCCTGACACGCCAAGAACATGAACTGCGCCAGTAAGAGTACAGTTTCAATCTTGCAGAAGCAGGACTAGTCTCAAAGTTTTCCTGAATATGTGAGAAAAAAATTAATGAATAATCAAATTAACTATAGCTATTGGATCCTTCACATATAAGGCATATAATGCAACAAAAGGGACCAAGAAAATAGCATTGAAAACCCAATGAACACTTGAGGTCTAAGTATGACTGCAAAATTTTGAACTATCACCCCTAAACTACTTATTTGAACTAAGTTTCAAACTTAAAAAGTGAATAAACAGCAATAACAAGGCCTTTCCCATGTGAAACAAGAAAAAAATGAAACCTTGAAGTACTTTGATTGAAATGGCAAAATTCCATCACAACTGAGATTAAGTAATTAGCGCTGGGTACTTCATGTGATTATATTTGTCCATTGAAGTATTTGCAATTGTACAATGTTGATGAAATAGCTTTATTGTCTGTGGATTATCTTCAAGGTTTCCTCCACATACAGGGAAAGAAGGTTTCCCTCTGCTGGCAACTTATGTTTATCCTTTTTCCAACTCAATTTTCACAGGTATTGGTCGATATGTGAAATGTCTCTTACTGCACTTAGCAGAATGCTTGACCTGAGCTAATCCTCATTTAAACTTATCTTTTTTATTCAAAGTGGAGTTGAGGAGAAAAGGTGTATTATTTGGATAATAATACAGGGATTTTCATTCATATATGGTTATTAAAAGGAAGCCACTTTAAGGAGCATCTCATTCCCACTCTAAATTTCCTTCTTGAAGTTGACAATTACAGTTTGTCTCCCAATCAGGAAATCTCGTGATGATTTGGCTTCACCTTGACATCAGTGCAACATCACATCAATGTCAGTCTCCTCTAATTCAACAGCTTGATCATTTATAAGTCAATTTTTGGAACCCCAAGCTGGGATTTTCAATCATGACACACTTCTTACTTTTTATTCAAATTGTTGCTTTCTCTTTTGGAGCTTGAATTCAGTATCCCTAACAAAAAACATTCTAGTGCAGTCAAGTCATTTAACAGTTCCTTTGCTTTCAGATTCTGGAGTCATGGCAGTTTTGGTGTTATACCTGAGTTTGGTGTTCATATTCTGGCCAATGGCTGTTTTTTGTCTTGCTATCTTGTACCTTCGATGTTTGGCTTTTATCTTTGCTGTTTTGTTAGGATCAGTGTGAGTGACGCTTGTAACATAAGATTGGGATCAAAACATTCTTAACTGTAGCCCATTCTTTAGCCTTTGATATTTATGTTTTGAATCCTTTTTGAAGGATTGGAACCATTACAACCTTATGTTTATATTTAAGGTATCAGTGTTTCTAATGTTGTAATGACATATACAATAATCTTGTCTGATGAAATAATTAACTTATATGATCTAAGTTACTCCCTATGTAACTTCCCCTTTGATAAATCATCATGCATACACATTTCTTGGTGTGCCCATTTACCCCATCTTCTCTGTTTTACCATATTTGGTATCAAAGACTTCTGTGCTCTAGCATGTTATTGCAACAATTAATTCATCTATTTATGTTTATATATGTATGCCTGATCCTAGCAGCTTGAAGATCACATTCATGGGGCATTGAAGGGGCTGTGACAAAAAACTCCACATCAAACAAGAGCAGAAATTTGATCAAGGTCAAGGGTCAGCCACACAAGGCAGAAAATTTGCACATCGTGCCCCCTTTTCAGCCCTTGGCATTTGTCATGGTCCTTTAGCCTATTTTCCAATTTCCTATATGTTAATGGGTTGAGTTAGGGAAATATTTTAATAAATAATAATTAAGTTGGTCTTAATATAATGTTTTTACATGCATTGTAAAAAACAACTTTATTTCTAAGCTGCCTAAATGGGGGATGATAAAGCCTTATGTAACTCTTAGTGATATTTTATTATTTTGGTGTAGAGTTACAAAAGTAAATAAAATAGATTTTTAGGAGGGAAAAGTGGATATTTTAATTTTAATTTCCCTAGGAGTCTTCAAAAAAAGGAGTGAGGGCTCATTTGCAGTCCCCCATTTTATCTATCAAACCCTTGTTTCTGAATAGAGCCTTTCTGTTCATTTCTTTTCCCTGGGATGAAAACCCTAATGGCAAATGGAGTTGAGGACAAAAACCCTCCATTCCAAAGGATTATTTCCAATTTTCATAGGTGTTTGGTGTTTGGTGTGTAGATTTTATAGAATTTTGTTAAGTTTCAGTATAGTATTTAGTTTTGAGGGGAATTTCTATTTTTTTGTTAGCTGCTACATCATTTTGTACCACTATTACAATGTTCCACACCATTGCTACAATGTTTTGTGCCGCTACCACAATGTTCTGAACTGCTGCTACAATGTTTTGTACTAGTTTCAAGGGTATTTGTTGAAGATTTATCGAGAAATCTGGTCATTTTAATTGTTGTAGCATAATTCTGGGTGATTTCAGAGGTCAATCAACCACTGTACAACAACAAACATGACCGTTTCTGGGAAACATCACTGTAAGTGCTTTCTTTGATGATTAATAGCTGATTACTAGAGGATATTTGCTAATTACATTGCTGATAACTTTTGACAGAAGTATTAGTTCATGTCTTGATACTTGTCCATAAATTTCTGTCATATGAGAAATTTCATTATTGCCAATCATTTATAACAATCGGGACGGTCTTCCACCAGATTTATTTAATTTCTTGCATTTGCATTCTAACAATGATTGGATGAAGTAGCCACCAAGAATTGCATCTTCGTTATCTGCCCATTTGGCATTGATCAGATTTATTTGTAATCTATTAGTGGCATTAATTATATTTGCACACCTATCCACCAATTTGGCATTGATTGTAAATCAGACAACGTGCTGCCAGTGAGTTTGAAATCAATTGCTTATTGTCCTCCTACCAATTTATGTATGCTCTTGCCCACATTGGAATCTTGGTGATCAAAAAGAGCTTGATTTGAGTTGATTTTAAAATTTTAGTGAAATTGAGCTAATATTCCTGCTAAGGACTTTAGAACATGGCAAGCCAACTGCAGGTCAGACAAGAAGTCAACTGTAGGACAAACAGCAGGCTGGCTGCGAATCAGATAGATTGATTGCAGGCAGAGGCAAAGCTGCAAAATCATCCATCTAAAAACAGTTCAACATTGAAATACATGCAGGGCTACACTAAGGTTTTTCAGATATAACAAGACAAGGACAAGTGTTGTTTTAATCTGACCTTTTCCATTACTATTGTTTAGTGACTACCATTGTTTTGGGAATTCAAACATTTATATTCTTGTATGCAAAAGTTAAATAATCTCTATTATTCACCACTGCAAAGTTCTGAAATTTAAAAACCAGTCAATTTAAATCTTAGAACAATCTGTTTTTTTATTGAGGGATTATTCCTTTATTTTTATTTGATGTCAGTCACGGCTAAAATTAAAAAATTAGTGTTACCCAGCTCTTAGAAACTGGTAGTGGCACCCAACTCTTAAAAATTTAACTCTTAGAACAATAATAATTCTTACAACAAATGGAAGCGACAAGGGTAGGACGAGGCAGATTCAAATCTGGAGATGATGCAGACACTGGTAGTGCTGATGAGGGAGACACGGATGGTGATGCTGGAAGAGACAATGGCGCTCCTGCTGTGTGCTCTTTGGCAGTTGTATATTTTGTGGAGGCTGCGTCCATTGCTTGGCTTTGTGGTGGCTTTTTGTGCCTGGGGCCTTGTGGGGAGGCTGCGATGGCTTAGTTTTTTTCTGTTGGCCTTTGGTTTTTTTGAGTCGGTTGGTGGTGTGGTTCTTGAACCGGATGGTGCTTGGCATCTGGTGCCCCCGTCTTTCTTCTGGCTGCCTACCTGGCAGTGGGTGTGCTTAGATTTTGCTGAGGATTTTTGGCTGCAGAATGGGCTTTTTCTGGTCCTATTGGGTGTAATAGGAAGGCTTGGTGGTTTTTCTTGTTGGCATGTTCTGCTTCTGGCCTCTTCTTGGTTGCCCTTCGCGTCTGCCTTTTGTTTGTTGGGTGGCTGTATTTTGGGGGTTTTTGGTCTTGGAGCATTTTGGGTTCTTTTTGCCCCCTTTGTGGAGTTGTGGGGTTTCCCTCTAGGTGGTTGTTGGGAGTTTTGGCTCATCTCTGGCTCTGACGGGCGTGTTGGGGTTGCTTGGTGTTCTTTCCTACTGGCCTTTCTCCTGATTTTCATCCTACTTGGGACCCCTTGTTCCTCTTGGGGGTTGGGTGTGTTAGTTTTATAAGATCAGATTAGGGCACAGAAATTAATTCAAAAATTGACACAATGACACAGCCAATACCTTGGGAAAACCCTCCAACCCGAGGGAGAAAAACCCAGCCAATATATCTCCGCTATATTGATATAAATAAGCGCAGCAATCTACTTACAACTTGGGCACAAACACAATGCCTCAATGATAAAATGAACAACACCTCTCTTAGATGCAAAGATACAAGAAGGATGATTCTCCTTGAATCAATCTGCTGATAAAAACTTCAATCTGCTCTTTAAGTCGTACTTCTCTTCTTCTTCTTCGAATGAACTTAATTGATTGATTGATTACAAATGAAGTGCTCCATATATATAGATAACCAACTGAGTTCGCAACTCTTCACCAAGAGAGGTCGCCTCTAGAAAAGACGTCTTTGTGGAGAGGCACGATTTTCTAGAGGAAGTTGGCCTTTATTAAATGTAATATTATTTTTTAAATAAAATCAGTTTATTTAATTACAAATGAATGAAGCGCCTCTTCATATCTTTATATCGAATAAATTAAATAGCCTATGGCTATATTTAATTTATCTCTTCATCATGTGAAATTGCACCTCGAAGTAGATGCCCACGGTTGCATAACTTCAACACTCCCTCTCACCTAGGGAGGAAGTAATGCCCACGGTTGCATAACTTCAACACTCCCTCTCACCTAGGGAGGAATACTTCCACCTGTACAAGACATATCACCTCATCATGATGTCAATCAACATGACTACATTCATGTAAGGAAAGAGCTTATCACCTCATCGTGATATCGGATATCACCTCATCATGATATCAACCATCATGGCTACCTCCAAAGATGGTATGTACAAGTGTTCATCACTGAATGTGATGTTATCACCTCATCGTGACTTTCACCATGGCTCCCCCAGAGGGTGAAACACAAGTACAAGTAAACTATCACGGACTCTCTCACGTGACGTTGTCATGGAGTCACACACATGACATCCACCATGACTCTCCCAAAGGGTGGAATCAAGGGATTTCACCTCGAACTTCTCTAGCAGAGAAGAACTCATTAACAAGGGATTTCACCTCGAACTTCTCTCACAAAGAAGAACTCATTAAAGAGGATCACTGATACTGAGACTCCTCAGTTAAGGTTGTATTCTCCACCATACCAAGCTTATCTCGAAAGTACATAAACTTTATCCTAGAGAGAGGCTTGGTGAGAATGTCTATCGTCTACTCTTCAGTGCTGATATACCTCAACTGTATAGCTTTCCTCAATACCATATCTATGATATAATGGTATTTGATCTCAACATGCTTTGTTTTGTCACGAAACACTGGATTGATAGAAAGCTCCACATAGCTCTGGTTATCACAATCAATGATAGTAGGCTCCATTGGTTGTCCAAACAATCCTGCAAGGATCTTACGAAGCCACACTGCTTCACGAGCTGCCACACAAGCTGCAATGTACTCTGCCTCTGTTGTACTCAATGCCACTGAAGAATGCTTCCTACTGCACCAGGATATCATAGCAGACCCCAAAGTGACGCAACAAACAGAGGTACTTGTTGACGTGTTTTTTATGACAACACCAACACAGAATAAAATGTCCAACGATCACCCTATTCTCTCTTGATCAAAGTATTCTGCATGCTAAGATTGCGTGAAAGTTCATGCGTTCAGCTCCAAGGTTCCTTTTATTGCGAATAGACTCAGTTGGTTGATGTGAATATGTTGGGTATTCCAAGGGGACTTACGTGAGTTGCTCATTCAGAAGAAAGGATCTTCAAATTTCGGGAGATTTGTCAATGATGCTCGAGTTCTTAAACTAACCGGATAATGCTGAATGTAAAAGGATATAAGGATTAGAGATACTACCATCTACTCCTAAAGGAGTGGAGGGCGAGGATCGACTTAAACAATCTTCAAACCAGACTTCGCTTCGTCTCCCTTCGGACAACTCTGACAAAGTTGGTGCAATCTTCAAAGGATGAGTAAGATGTTCAAATTATGATTCAGCATACACACCCCATCACAACGATGCAAGTGAACATACGAATCACAACCGAAGTTAAGTACTGATATTCCAATTGACCACGCAGGGCGAACTTACCATCAGCAAGCCCGCTAGTGGTATGGATGAAAGAAGATATGCTCAAACCAAAGCACCACGCTCCACAATTAACAACCACTTGCATAAAATAAAGTATATTCTACTCTATCTACTTGAATTGGAAAGACGAAAAGATCTCGTCAACTACCCACAATGCAAGATAGAATCACCAATCAATGAAAATCCTTATATTATGGGAGTCTTACACAACAATCTTTTACAAAAACTTTTAAAGGGAAAGTCTTTCTCTCCTTTCCAAACTAAGCTAACTTCTAAGCTATCTTTCTATCTATTCTAACTTCTATCTTCTCTACTCTCTGATTTCTTGTTCTAATCTACTTAGTTACAAATGAGGGGGGATGCCCATTTTATAGTTGGCCCAGTCCAACTGACGGTTCAGATTGAATTACAATGAAGGGCTCAGATTGAGCCATTTATGCCCTAATTAGGGTTTTTGCCCTAAAAACCACCATAGAGAGGAGTGGGGCAATGAATGCACAAAATGTTCTCCACTCCTCTGTAGGAACCATTATCCGCAATTAATGCCCACTATCTTCTTCTAGAAAATTCTCGTCTAGGAACGCGTTCCCACTGCTCTGCCTGCCAATTCTGTTGCGTTAAGAGGAGGCAACAACACTTGGTTCAAATCCTCCTTGCAAAAAGCTCTTCTGCGTTAGTTCTTCTTGTTGCTTTCATTCCTGGATGCATTTCCTTCCTGTAGCTTTCACATTTCTTTAGCCCACTGCCTTGGGCACATTTGCTTCTTTTGCATCACGTTCTTAGTGTCTTAGCCAAATCTTCACTGTCGTTTCTTCTTTCCAAAGCTTCATCAAGTCCTCATGCCTTGGCTTCAACGTTCATCCTACAAAACAAAAGAAGAGTAACAGAACACTTTATAATCTAAATTCACTTTACTTACCTTATCTCCATGTTTTGACCGCTTGATCTCCAGATCTTGATAGAATTCATCACTTTTCTAGCAAACTTTCATCATGGGCGTATCCACCACCTTGCCTGGAGTTTGTGCCTTAGAAAATATTTCATCTTGAGGATGCATTTGAACGCTTGATGTTCAAGCTTCAGTTCATTTTCAAATTCCTCCATGCCTTAGACAAATTTCTTCCCTGTGAGTGTATTTGACCCCCTGTTGCTTTATTTTACCATGCCTTAGAAAATTTATCCCTCAGAGCCTTAGGAAACTTGTTAAACGGGTGCCAGGCTAAAATCTTTGTCGAAACAACACGAGCAAGACGTGGAAGAGATTCAAATCATCTCCCAGTTGGAAATATCCAATACCCAGAAGAAATTTCCCCTCGGAACTCATCGTTTTCATGTGTATCCAAACGAAGGGGTAAGTTTAATTTTTATTATTTTTGAAAAATAATAAAATTTGCTAAGGTTTATTCATTTTTATTCTTGACGTACTCCAGACTTGTAGTCCTCATTTTTCCTGCCTTGGCATTTTTCCTTGGCTTGTTGAAGAAATTTCCTCCTGTTCACGGGCGTATATTACCTTGCACTTGGAAATTTTTTAAATGTTCCCTCTTCCAGGCATATTTCCCACTTTATCTTTGAAAATGCCTTAGGAAAAATTTAAATTTTATTAACTTACCCATGAGGGGCGCATTTTCATGTATCCACTTCCATTTTTCCTTACTTAGAATTTCTTAACACCCAAGCATTTGCACACCTTAGAATTTTGCCTTACACTTAGCAACTTTTCTCAAGTCCCAACTTCCTTGAAGCGCATTTGAAGTCTTCTACTTCCATTTTCTAACTTAGAAATTCCTTCAGCATTTCCTTCTCTCTAGGCGTATTCCCTTCAGTGGCATTTTATTCTAATGCCATAGACAAATTCCTAAGTCTTTCACCTCCTCCTACCTTGGGCGCATATGACCCCTTGAACTCTCATTTCCCTCATACTTAGAAAATATTCTAAGTCTTGCCTTCATACTTCCTTAGAGGGCGCATTTAGAGGTTTGTGCTTTTATTTTCCAGCCTTAGAAATTATTTCAACCAGCAAGCTACCTTGGGCGCATTTTACCATTGCAACATCAAGTTGAGGGCGCATTTTGATGGAGGAGCTTCTATTTACTTGCCTTGGGAAATTTTCTCCACACAACTCCACACCTTGGGCGCATTTGGCCTAGTGAAGTTTCATTTTAATCACTTGGATTTTTTTTTATGCCTTGACTTCATCCTTGTGGGCGCATTTGAGGTAGGGAGAGGAACTTTCATACTTAGCAATTTTTTTTATCAACATCCTCTCAACATTGGGCGCATTTCAGCCCATGAGCTTCTATTTTGCTCATGCCTTAGAAAATTCCTTGAACACCTCCTTGCATGATGGGCGCATTTTAGAGGTGGTACTTCTATTTCATAACTTAGAAACTTTTCAAGCTTCATCCTTGAGGTGGGCGCATTTAGGTGGTCTTTCTTGCATTTCATGCCTTAGTAGAATTTTGAAGGCACTTCATCCTTGGGCGCATTTGACATGCCAAGCTTTTATTTTCCACACTTAGAGAATTTCTTAACTTCATGACCCTTTGGGCAGATTTTGAAGGTGAAGCTTCTGTTTTCCACGCCTTAGAGGATTTTCCAAGTCTTTGCCTGCCCTTGCCCTCACATTCTATTTTTAGTAAGTTTCGGAGGCTTGTGGCTTTTCGTGGAATTTTAGCTATTTTGAACTAGAAGCTGGTGGATGTGATCTCCGTAGCCTGATTGGCCTTCTCATACCTATCGCTCATGCTTACCTGTTATCTTTAGCCTGCCTGCTATTTTTAGTAATCCCCTTGATTTTCCGACTTTCACAGCTCTGTTTGACTTGAAATTTTCACCACGTGGTCCTTGTACTTTGATGAACCTGTTTTTGCATGTCCCTTGCTCTGACCTGCTATTTATAGCCCTGCTCTGTAAACGACTTACTATAAATAGTAAGTGCTCGGATTGCGCCCAAATTTTACCAGTAGATTGCCAAAGGATGCTGATCGCAATGGGATATCTTCGTTTTTCGAAATTTTGGCTTTTTACCCTACATTTTAGGCATCGAAGCTAGAAACCTTAATTTGATATGCATGTGCCCTGAATGGTCTCCGTTTGACCTCGTTTTTGTTGCTTGCCACTCTGCTTGCTGGACTGAAGTGTTGGGTAGCTGCTGGGATAAAACTGCTATTTATAGTAAGTGTCCAGAAAGTGGTCAATCGGACGTCGGATGAGTTTGCATGTTACAGTGCCCGTGGGATCTCAAAAAACCCAGAAAAACCCAGAAAACTGGTCAACATGCGAGCACTGGCTAAAAATAGTAAGTCCTTGAAACTTGATCTTCTCTACTTGCATGTCACACTGTTGCGAAGCTCTCAAAAAACCCACATGGAATATCCGGACATGCATTGAAAATTACTGCATGCAAACCCTAAAAATAGCCTCAGAAGGCTGTACCGTTGAAAGTCACCATCTTGATTTGCATGTTACACCATCGCAAAGGTCTTGGAAAACCCAGATCCATTCTCCAGTCATGCATTGGAGAATTGTTCGTTTAAACCTTGAAAATAGCCTCTGAAGGCTGAACTTCTAAAACTAGCCAGTTGTCTGAATCTGCTCACATTTCATGTGTAGGCACTTGGAGGCTGCCTAAATGTGTTGAAGTAGTTAGAATCCCGAAATCCTGATGAAAAGCTCCCAGATTGAACACTTACTGAAAATAGTAAGTTGTCAGAACATGATGAAAATTCAGTGGGGGCCTGCTGGAAGCCTTCTGAAAGCAATGTTAAGCTCAGCTGTCAATTTACCAACTTGATTTAATCTCAATCCAGCCTGAAGAACAAAACCCTAACTTCACAGATTCACTTCAGTCTTAGCCAAAATTTCAAATTAGGTCAAAGAACAGGGACATCCCCGGAAGGACAAAAGAAATAAGAGAGAGAGATGCAAAACCAAAGCTAAAAGACCAAAATGGAGCAAAAATAGGGGATCCCCATCTGGCATAGGGTGATGTGTGAAAAGGTCACAACAGTACTCTTTCGATCAGTGACACACCCTGCCCAATCAGAATCAGTAAAACCATGCAGCTCCAAATCCACACCTGTAGAATATTTCAATCCATATCCAACTATGCCACACAAGTATCTTAGGATATGTTTAGCTGCAACAAGATGTATATGTCTTGGTTCACACATGAACTGACTAAGTGCACTCACTGCATAGCAGATATCCGGTCAAGTGTTAACTAGATACATCAATGAACCAATCAGCTGCCTATACATCGTAAAATCCACCAGTTCTGAACTAGCTGCAGCCTCCTTCAACTTATGTAAGTTGGTCTCCATAGGTGTAGACATAGGTTTGCAATCAATCATACCAAACCTCTTCAAAATATCAATGGTATGACTTAGAATCATCTCATCTGGTTTTTGCCAAACTTCTAAGCCAAGAAAGTAATGCATGAGACCAAGATTTTTCATCTCAAACTTAGAAGCTAACTCCTTACATTTTAGAATTAGGTGTTCTTCTCCAATGAAAATCAAATCATCAACATACAAAACCAAAATCAATGCTTCACCATTTATCACCTTAAAGTAGAGATTAGAATCTACATCATTCTTTGAGAAACCCAAACTCAATAGGTAATGATCAATCCTTTCGTACCAAGCACGAGGAGCCTGCTTAAGACCATACAAGGCCTTCTTCAGCTTGCAAACATGAGACTCCTTCCCATGTACCTCAAATCCATCAGGTTGCTCAATGTAAACCTCTTCTTCTATGACACCATTCAGAAAGGTTGTCTTTACATCCATTTGGTGAATCTTTCGTCCTCTAGATGCTACAATAGCAATAATGGTTCTGACAGAAGTATAACGAGCCACAGGAGCAAAGGTTTCTTCATAGTCAACTCCCTCTTTTTGTGAAAACCCTCTAGCCATGAATTTGGCCTTGTACTTCTCAATGCTCCCATCAGTCGCATGCTTGATCTTGAAGAGCCATTTAGAAGACACCACAGATTTTCCTTTGGGTCTAGGAACTATGTCCCAAACATCATTCTTAAGTATGGATTGATACTCTTCAGTCATAGCATTTTTCCAA
Source organism: Sequoiadendron giganteum (assembly GCA_007115665.2). Lineage (NCBI taxonomy): Eukaryota > Viridiplantae > Streptophyta > Pinopsida > Cupressales > Cupressaceae > Sequoiadendron > Sequoiadendron giganteum. Next base: position 476,772,736 of record CM021102.1, read on the forward strand.
ACTTGTTGACTAGAGGCTTCTTCAACAGTTGAAGGCTCTGACTCAATGATTTGACTCATCAAAGCTACATAACAGGAGAATTTATTAGGTCTCTTGCTTTCTCTAAAAGTTCCTCTTGGGGCTGCAAAACTTTCTGCCTCCTGCATTATTTTCCCGGCCCAAAGAGGTCTCTTCCTTCCAATCACAATATATGTAGGTCCATCAATCGGCTCCAAGGGTTCAGTTGGATCATCATCTTCTTTAGGTTCAGGAACCTCCCTCTAATTCTCAGGAACATGGTCAACTTCCATATCTTGAGGAGGCTCTTCTTCATCAATCTCCATATGAGATCCCTTGGATCTTTTGAATGCAACATCCTCCTCAAATATGACATCTCTACTCATCTCAATAGTCTTCTGACCTGGAATGTAGATTCTGTAAGCTTTAGAAGTCTCACTATAGCCTACCAAAATTCCCTTCTTGCCAAAAGGTTCCAATTTTTGTCCTCTTTTCCTTAGGTATATGAATATACACTGGACACCCAAAGATCCTCAAATGACTTACTTCAGGTTTCACCTCAGAGAATGCTTCTTCAAGAGTAATGTTCTCCAAGATTATTTGAGGACTTCTATTTTGGACATAGACAACAGTCCTGGAAGCTTCAGCCCAAAGTGAGAGTTGCGGGTCTTGGTCATGAATCATGGCTTTGACTACTTCCACGATAGATTTGTTCTTTCTGTCCGCAACACCGTTTTGTTGAGGATTATAAGGAACGCTAAGCTCCCTCTTAATCCCTGCTTCAATGCAGAAGATATGGAAGATACCAGAAGTGTATTCTCCTCCGTTATCGGATCTCAAAACCTTGATCTTCTTCCCGGATAGGTTCTCCGCCTGAGCTCTAAATTCTCTGAATCTTTCTAGCACTTCCTCAGATTTTTTAGATCTCAAGAAATAAATCCAAGTCTTTCTAAGGCGTAGCCTTTACATGTACCTTCATGCTCCTGGTTAATTTTCGAAAGGCCTATGACTATCTTCTCCATGATAGGTAGGGCACGAAAGTGGAGGTGAGCCAATCTTCGATGCCACAGATCACACAAACTTGAAGAATCATGCACTAGAGCCTGAATAGAGCGAGTGCATATCCTGTAGAGACACCCATGTCTGACTCCAATCTCTCGAGCAGTCTTGAAATTGGAGTTCTTTGCTGATATTAGAACTTTGCCTTCTGAAAAAGCAACTTGATAACCCTTGTCTTCCAAGGCTGAGATGGAAACAAGGTTTCTCTTTATGTCGAGAACAAATAGGACATCATCCAATTGCAAGGAAACACCAGAATCCGATTGAAGAGAGGCGGACCCAACTCCTTTCACAACAAAGTTGGCATCATCTTCAATAATGACTTGTTCGCTAGAATCTTTCTCCACCAAATTAGATAGATGTTCCCTAAAACCTGTGATGTGGCGAGAGGCACCACTATCTATCAGCCAAGTATTGTTGTCGGTGGTCACAATACTTGACAAGGCCGAATAGAACATGTATTCACTTGTATCCTTCTGCATGGAGTCTTCATCGACATTAGCAAAGGTGGCATGCTGCCTAGGCCTGGAAGGACATTCCTTTGCAAAATGACCAAACTTGTCACAACGAAAACATTGGACCTTGGAGAGGTCCCTCTTAAATGCGGGACCACCATCAACTCCTCTATCTCTGTTTCTTTTGAAGTGCCCTTTCTTTCCACCTTTCTTCTTTGAGGATTGAGTGGGAAGAACATGAAGGTCTTCATTAACGGAGCTTTGCCCAATACCTCTTGCCGCCAACCTAGATTCTTCTTGAATACAGTTTGCCCTCAATCGATCAAACTTGGGAAGTTTAGATCTTGCACTAATTCCCTGAATATAAGACTCCCAGGATGAAGGGAGACCATTAAGAGCTAGCATGATCAGATCCTTGCTATCAACCACATGCCCAATAGACGAGAGTTGATCTCTCAATTCAGTTATTCTCATGAAGTAGGCAATGACAATTTCTCCCTTCGCCATCTTCAAGTGATGTTGTTGCTTCAGTGCAAGAGCTCAGTTGGTGTTGTTGATCTCGTACATCTCCTCTAGGGTTTTGAACATCTCTCTCGCAATCCTTAACTTGGAGACAATAGGAACAATATGATCCTTCACCGAATCAACTAACATCTTTTTTGCCCTAGTATCTTTCTTCTTCCATAGGGCCTTTTCTTCCTCCTCCGTAGGTTCGGGGGCGGAGCTGTCCACAAACTCTGCCAATTCGCTTTCCTCCAAGGTGAGCATAATCCTGAATCTCCACGAAGTGAAGTTTGATGCTCCCTCAAGCCTATCCTCGATCTTAAGACCATTCACCATCTTGACAGAGAGAAGGAGGTGAATAAAGATGGGAGATAACAAGGGTATCGCTGAATTAATCAAAAAATCTGATCGGAGATCTTCTTCAAACCCACTCTGATACCATGTTAGTTTTATAAGATTAGATTAGAGCACATAAATTAATTCAAAAATTGACACAATGACACAGCCAATACCCTAGGAAAACCCTCCAACCCGAGGGACCAATATATCTCCTCTATATTGATATAAATAAGAGCAGCAATCTGCTTAAAACTTGGGCACAAACACAATGCCTCAATGATACAATAAACAACACCTCTCTTAGATGCAAAGATACAAGAAGGATGATTTTCCTTGAATCGATCTGCTGATAAAAACTCCAATCTGCTCTTGAAGTTGCACTTCTCTTCTTCTTCGAATGAACTTAATTGATTGATTGATTACAAATGAAGTGCTCCATATATATAGATAACCAACTGAGTTCGCACCTCTTCACCAAGAGAGGTCGGCCTCTAGAAAAGACGTCTTTGTGGAGAGGTGCAATTTTCTAGAGGAAGTCAGCCTTTATTAAATGTAATATTATTTATTAAATAAAATCAGTTTATTTAATTACAAATGAATGAAGCACCTCTTCATATCTTTATATCGAATAAATTAAATAGTCTATGGCTATATTTAATTTATCTCTTCATCATGTGAAATCACACTTGGAAGTAGATGCCCGCGGTTGGATAACTTCAACAGGGTGTTCTCGTTCTTTCTGAGATTGGGACTCTACCTTTAGTGGTCTCTTGGCATGTGGTTTTTTTTGTTGATGAGCTCTCTGTGGCCTTGTACTCTCTGGCTGAATTTCTGTTGTGGCCTTGTTCTCTTTGGCTGAGTGTCTTTGGACCCTCTGTGTTGAGGATGTTGTTTTCCCTCTTGCCCACCAAGTGGCTAATGCTGGGGTTTGTGGTCTTCTCTTGCGTTGAGTTGCTTCTTGTCTGTATACTGTTGGCTCAGTTGTTTTGGCCTTTTGTGAAGGCTCAGAAGTGGTTGAGCGATTGGCTTGTTGCGAGGTTTTTTTCTATGAGAACCCAGATGAGTTCTTATGTGAATGTTGTTAAGGTGGACCTATGGTATTTATTTGAGACTCTTCTCCATGTCCACAATTTATTCCTGGTGCAGTGTTTACCGAAGGATGCTACGGTTGTGTGCTCAACTATTGTGTTAGCTTTCTCCTCTAGTCCTATGGAGGTGGACCTCCCTCAACCGTTCTTATTGAGGTGGGCAACTCTCCTATGCAGGTGGAGGTGGAGGGTGCTGGTAATTTTTGGTTGTGGTGGTCTTGTTGATTGTAGCATCCTCTCCAATAGAGGGGAGCTTATTCCTATAGAGGTGGTTTTGGAATTGGTTTCTTATTACTAGAGTGCTTTGAAGGAGTTGTTGCTACTGGAGTTGTCCGTGGATGATTTGGATTCTTTGGCTTTTCATTTTTTGCTGCAAGCTGGGTGGTATTCTAAGTTTCTCTCTATGTTCCAACAGGCTGAGCTGATTAAGGTTTTGATGGTGTCCTACACCTTCGATCTGGTTATCTTTCTTGGCTCTATGGTGTCTTCCATGAGCGGCAGGTTTGTTGATGCTTGATAGATGCAGACAGTTTTTTTGTATCTCTAAGGGTTTCTAGTCCTGGTTAAAATCAGGTTGTAGTCATGTTTATCTTTTAGAGGCTAATGTGGTGTTGTTGGTTTATGGTTTATTTTATTTTCAGCTTGTTTTTCCTTGTATTGGGTTCCGAGCCCCATCAAAACCCGCTTTTACCTCTAATCAAAACTCTTAGAAACTTACCAAATTATCTTCTGACTCCAACTTTTGTCTCTGATTATCTCTACCCAAAATCTAAAATGCCTCTTGTATTGTTGACTTGCTATCATGTCTAAAAAATAAGTATCAAACATCAAAAAAGGCTCATGTATTATATCTAAAAGGTTTTTTGTTCTCCACAAAATTGACCAAAGACAAATCCTTGTCCAATCAGCTACTGAGGTTGATATCCCTAAGTGATGCAATATCTACCATAAACAAACAATAGTTGATGAAGATTGGTGAATACATGATGTCCATGGTGTCCGTGGTGTTGAACAAACTAAACCTTTCCTAGGATACATTTATTGAGTCCTTGAAACTTTTGATTGAAAGTTTAACATTAACCCTTAAGCAGATCAATGCATACTTTCTGCAAAAGTAAAGGCCACAAAGTTGGGGGAGTCAACTTTTGGATGTAAAAAATTGTTAGTGTGGAACAACTGAGAGGCAAGGGCAAAGCCCATTCTCAGAAATGATTACAAAGTGGAAATCAAAATGTGCATACCTTTATGAAGAGAAATGCAAGGGAAGATCAAGTTGTCTAGTTGGTGGAAATAGAATAGCACCAAGATCAATTCAATGTACAATAAGTCACTTTACAAGATGACCAAGGTATCTCTTCTACCAAGTTAGAGATTGATGATATTTAAGAACTAAGCCATATGAAATTCAAACTAATGACAAAACTAAAATGAAGCAATATGAGGAGCAAAGAGTTATAAATCTTATTGAATTGTATGTTATGTGTTTTGGTAACAAGAAATTTGTTGCCTACTCAAATGTAATGAACCCTTCCTAGGCAGTGCAATTGATTCAGGGGTTAGCCTAAATCTTATTGAATTGTATGTTATGTGTTTTGGTAACAAGAAATTTGTTGCCTACTCAAATGTAATGAACCCTTCCTAGGTAGTGCAGTTGATTCAGGGGTTAGCCTATCATTTAGACCCTCGTAGGCTAACAAATGTATTTAGAGGGTTACTTGGGCAGTTATCCGGCGTTCGGAAACATTACTCCATCAGTTGATTAAAGTTTGGGCCTTTGCAAACTCTCACGGAGTGATTTTCAGATACTTACTATTTATAGTAAGTCAGGCAAACAGGGGTTACTATTTCTGGCAGGCCCCTGATTCAGTTGGTCAGCTCAGTTTCTACCTAGTTGGATGATTTAATGAGCAAATAGTGATTACTGGAGCATTTGATAATTATTAAAAATGATTATTAATTTGACTTTATAATATAAAGTCACTTTAATGAAATATTAAAGTGTTTATTAAAGGGCGAATTATAAAGTATTTAATACTTTATAATAAAAGTAAAATATTATAATTAAATGAGTATTCATTACTTATTTAATTTGGACACCATTTATTAAATTAAATGCCTAAGTCTAAAAGAGGTGAATTTATATTATTAAATGGATTTTAAGTGATTTTTGAGAAGGGTCGAACTTTTGAGGAGTATATATTTCATCAAAGGCAAATCAAATTCATTATTCATGATTATTCTAAATTGTCTATTTTTCTCTCTAAGAGCATTGGAGTTTGTGAAACAAGGGTTTCTACAGATCATTGGGTTTTGGAGAATGTTCCCTCTTCAGAATCAGACATACTGAGACTGTGCAATACCAGTTGAAGATTGTCAGTTGAGTGCCTTCATTCAGGAGTCATACAGAGCTTACAATGGAGTTTTTATTCGGAGTTATTGATTAGATTATCTCCAGCAGTGAATCTTTTCATTGGCAATGGTTTTATTCAGCTTCTGGCACGAATACCAAGGTGGTACAGATTTTTTATTTGCTGGTACAGACCGTACTTTTGCAGCAGCAAAGTCCGTACTTTTCATACAAGCAAAAACACCTTGCCTTTTTGTCAGTTTCTTCCTCCAGTGATGGTGCCTTGTTCTTTTGAGGTTCCCGTGACTATTATTCTGAGAGAGATCATTCTGGTTGTGATTGGCCGTACTAATTTGTCCTATTTCAGGCAGCTGCAAATAAAAACCAGGTTTTCATTTAAGTTTACTTTTTCTTGTTGCATGTCTATATTTCGCAATTGTAAGCCTTCTGAGAATTTAATAAATCATTGATCTCAGATTAGATGCTCCATTTCTTGGTATTCCTACGTCTAGTATTTTATTTATATTTTTCAAGCATTTTATTTCAAAATCACACTATCTCTCTTATTTGCAAAAACTACAAAAAAATAACAAAATTCATCAAAACAAACAAAAACTTGCATTATCGCCAGAAGTCAGGGTTGAGAGACACCAGGTTTCTTACATCAAACTCTAGAAAATGTGGAAAAGAAGATAGAATCAAGTTATCTTTTTTTCAAATCAAATGTCAAGATCAACACCATCTTGATCACCAAATCCAAATTTTGAGACAATAAATTCATTGAGCAAGGAGTGGAAAATTTTGAAATAAATTATGTCTCACAAAATTTTTGATTTTCTTCTATTATGCCTCTGAAGGTGATTCCCAAGCAAAGAGATCACAAAGATTGGATTTCACTTGCAAAGGCTCAACTCCAAATGCCTTGTAACCAACATTTGTTCACTTGAGATCCATCCATTTAACAATCATCCAAAAATTGTCCATCTTATCATCTTCCACCTAACCAGCATCTATTTTACAAACTAAATTTGTCTCGATTAACAAAAATCTAAATGAGTTTGTCCTACAAACATTGGTATGTCCAATCCATCTACTCAACCAATGTCCATCTAAACAATACCTACCCGACCAAGGTCCATCTAGCTAACATTCTTCTAACAAGCCTTTGCTCATTAAATTTCTTCTAGGCGTACATGTGTTAAGCGTCCACTTGATTGAGTTTCACCTAACTAATGTTCACCCAAAAAACATGTTCACCTAATTGACATCAATTGGACCAAGGTTTTCTCAACCAACAACTTGACCAAAGTTCAATTGAACAACATTCTCTCAACCAAGTCCACCCATCTAACAATTACCAATCTAATGTATTCTTAAATAGCATCTATCCAACTAATGTTTGCTCAACCCATACCTGCCAAACCAACACACGCATCCTTGATGTTCAACATACCAACAACATTCATTCAACCCATGCCTACAAGACTAACATTTGATTGACCAACCAATCATACCTTGACACTAACCAAGGTGACAACACCAAGGAATGTTAGAAGTAATGTCATCAACATTTGAAGCATAGTTCAAATTTTAGGTTGATGTTGCTTTGATGTTAGTTGCTAGCATCTCTCTTCTATAGTGTAAAATCATTTTTTATGGTTTTGAAGAGCTCCAAAATTTGAATAAATTTTCTAAGTGTTTCATTTTCAAGTTGATATAGATGTACTTTTTTAGGAAGAAGCAAAGAAAAATTGTTTAGGGCTCTACCTCATACCCCATAGATGAACAATCCTAATCCTCACCATGAAATTCATGGACCACATTCATATGAAAGCTATTTCATGGAGAAAGATTTTTGAGAAATCACAATTAGATTATTATGCATAAGCAGGTTGAGAAATTCATCTTATAATGCTCTCTTTGTAGCCAATCTAAACCTTTCCATCCAAGGCTTGGATTGCATCAGCCATTATAAGTACCTTCAAAACAATGGAAATAAATTATTGTCTTTAATGAGTGGCATTCCCACCAAGCAATGTAATAAAATGACTACATCTTTGTGATTGAATGCCACTTTTTCAAAATGGCAACATTTATGCCATGCACCAAAGATACTACATTCTTCAAATTCTTTAAACATGTTTGGAACTTTGGAGTAAGTTTGGGCTGCTACTTACTGACATTTATGACCATAATCATGCTTTCTAAGTAACTTTTGGCAATCGCTATGCAAGATTCTTTCTTGTCCATTGCACTTCTCTGCTTCATTATAGCCACAAGAAATGGGTTATCTACAACATTTTGAGCTACAACTCATATGGACCATCTAGGACTCGAACCTAGGACCTTCCACTTGTTGTTGGAGTGCTCTACCAATTGAGCTACTAGCCCCTTTGTGGCCAATCCATCATTGGTTTGGGTGTGGCTTATGTCTAGCAAAATTGAGGTTGCTAATCAAGCCTTAGTGCATGCTCTTTACATCTATCGTCAACAAAATAAGTAGTACATCAACCACCTACACATAAAATTCATCAATGTTGTAATTGGGCTACCTATATCACAATGAATATTCTCCTTTTGAAGATTGCTATGGCTTCCAACCTTTGACATCTTAGAAGATTCTTGTTGCTCTCCTAGCTCTAAGTACTAAGGACTAGTAGAAAGAGTGAGGCAAAGTTTCTTCCTTTGTGAAAATTTTGGCTAAGCTTCACACCAATATTCAAGACATTCTCAAGTAGATTGAAGCAAAATTCAATGTGTTCCACTTGTACTTTTGAGTATATCATTATGGCTTCACTTGGATCAGTAGAGGCTTCATGAAAAACATCACCACAAGTTTAAGCCTATCATCTATGGGCCCTACACTATTCTGCATACAATAATGCCCAACATTTTTCACTTAGATATTCCAAATCAACTTGCCATCCACAATGTTGTAAGTGTGAGCTATGAGACATCTCACTTTGAGGAAGATTTCATTGCTCATCCTAAGGCTACCATCCAATGTTTCAACAAGCATTTTTTAAGGGTATTTTGCTCAATGTTCAAACTTGCACCAATTTAGAGAAGCAAACCACCATTTACCTAGTAGGCGACAAAAGCACTTTGTAAGCATAGATCAAGGTCAAGTAGTTCTTCAAAACTAGTTTCAAAATGAAGTTCCCTAATCTCCTATGGAATTTGTTAACACCTTACTCTAAGCAAAAATGATGAGATTTGCTCCTGATAGTGATCTCTCACCTTGTTAGTATCTCTTATTGTTGTAAATATTTGTCCTTCCACATGGCATAATTCACTAGATCTCTTCTTGATAGCATATAAGATAAAATGATTCTTGTGCAACTTGTATAGTCAGTTTTTAGGAACTTTGCATGTGATTTGGTTTACTTAGAGAAAATTTTAATTAAACAAATAAATGAGTATACGATTGTTTTTGGTAGCTATATCATTTGAGTGGGCCACTAGGGTGAAGCCTTAAACTATTTCGTTGGAGAACTATTAGATTTACAAATAAAAATAAACCCAAAACCAAAATGTTAATAAATCAGCAATATTTACACCCTATATTGAAAGACTCAATTTAATAGCAATGATTATTTTGTATTAGTTAACAATTCAAAGAAAGGTATACATATAAATAGCCTCTTGAATGGAGGAGTCGTGATGGAAAATGTCCAAAAGGATATGACTTAACTTCCATCAAGAGATAAATTAACTCAATCAAGTAGAAACAGTGGTGGCACTTGATGAGGCAAAGGTGGAACCTAATTGTCATCAATCAAAAACTAATGAAGGATCGGTAGATGGGTTCTATCAAAGATGACATGTCATTATTATCTACCAAAGAGAGAAATATATTTAATGAAATGTCTCACCCCAAATGGAACAATCTCAATTGCAATTTTGGTCGATTATTTCAATTGACAATGTGAGACATTTCATCAAAACATTTTAAGTGCTCAATACAAGTAACAATATACGAATATATTGGATTATATAATTGTTGTACCCCAAATTAAAATTTTCGCTACACTTAGGCATTTTGAAGAAATGAGTCAAGATACTGTTAAAACTGTCAAAAAGGTCAAAATTGGGGTTTACATGTCTTGCATGAGGGTCAAAAACTTAGAAATTTCAAAATCAAGCAGTCTAGGTCGGTTCAAAATGATCAAACCTACAATACCCAGATTTCAGTTTTTCATCCCTAAATTTTTGGAAAAATTTTATTTTTAACAGTTTTCTAAAAATAGAAACTTTTTCTAAGTTTTTTTGGGTTTCTTACGAAACGAATACTTGTAAAATTTTCTAAAAATAGAAAGTTTGGTCATTAGGGTTAAGACTGATTTTGATAGGCTTAAAATACTTCCTCATTAGGCTGGTGCAGTCGGAATCACAAAAAAGATCAGTTTTACTCTGTTGGGTCTATTCTGTTTTTTCAGAAGCTTTTTTTGGAGATCCAAGGTCATCAATAGAGGTCAATCAGCTGCCAGGTGTCAAAATCAAGCATTTGGGCATCAAATAGAGACTGTTAATGAACAACGTGCACGAAGAACGAGGAACTGACAAAGGAAGTTTGAAAAGATGAAAAATGCCAAATTTTGTCTAAGTTTGGAGACTTCAGGCGCCCCAGTCAAGGAGAGGCGCCCATACTTCAATGTCTTGGAAGATTTTTTCATTCCGGCAATCGAAAACAAGGAAGGCACGTTTTACAAGGTAAAAGTTGAAAAGTGGATAAATTTTTCTAACACTGCCAGCCATGGGTGCCCCTGAAGGAGAAAGGCACCCAAACTTTTGAGGCATCAGATGATCAAATTTGCAGAAGGCTCTTCCAACACGACTTCGTCAGACTGGACCTAGCTTTCAAATGAATTTGTCAGCTTGTTCGTCAGAGTCAACAGTCGTCAGACGTCACAAGGCGAACAAAGGAGAAAAAGTGAGAAAAGACAGTTGGAAGCAACAATGAAAATTCAAAATAAAAACTAACTTTGGAAGCTATGGGCGCCCCTGAAGGAGAAGGGCGCCTAGGGTTTAGAACCACCAGAAGTCAATTTCTGAAGACGAGGTATCCAGAAGACCCCTTCCACAAACATCTCAGCTATCCAGTGAACCTGATAGCTGGTCAATCTGACAAGTACAGCACCCGGAATCACGAATTCATCTGAAGGTCAGAAGACAAGCATAAAATTGAAGATCATGAAAACGGCTAACACTGGAGAAAATGGGTGCCCTTATCAAGGATAAGCACTTGACATTTCGAAGGGACAGATGAAGTTTTTACCAGATGACGTCTCCAGAACAATGTTATCAGATTCAACCAAGCTCCGCAATGGAATATTCAGTTCGTTCGTCGGATCAATTAAGAAAGCCAGGAGATAGAGCTAAAAACGGGGTTAAAAAGTGAACAAAAGATGAAAAATGGCTAAGTCTGAGGGATCTGGGCGCCATACCTCAAGAAGGGCGCCCAACTCTTCATGCCTTAGAGAACTTTTTGAGAATTTCAAAATTTTCAAAGAGAAGAAAAACGCCATTGCTCAAGGCATGAGCTAAATTTAGGGTTTTGTCAAATTAGGATTTAAGAAACTGTTTTCAAAGCAAAACCTATTTAAAAGCATCTCTATGCATTATTTTTCATATTTTCTTGCAGGTGCCTTCAAGGAGAAACAGAGCAGCTACTTCAAACTTATATTTTTCAAGATTCAAGAACCCTAACTTGCTAGTTTTTCATAAAATTTCAGATCAGCAATCAAAGAAGGCCTTCTTTTTCATATTTCTTCATCAAGAACATCAAATTTGTGAAGAAGGCTAATACTATCAATTTTCAACAAATTGATCCATTTTTGTTCTATCTTTTGGACAAATTGTTGAAGAATTTTCTCTAAGTTGCAGCAGTTGCTTTTATTTTGCATGTCAGGGAAAACTTCAAATTCATCCATTTCTAATATTCTGGTCCTATGCTAAACCTTCTTCTGAACAAAACCCATACCTCAATTTTTTCAGAGAAACCTAAAGTCGCTGCTTTTTCAGTCAGAAGTCAGGGTTTTCAAAATCTAATCAATTGGGTTCATCAAGAATATGCTCAAGAACAATACCCAGATGCTAGCTTTTTCTGCTTTTTTTTGGAGAAAATTAGGGTTTGCTGTTTTTTCAGTCTTCACTTCATATTTTTAAAAACGGACGATGTGAGTTGGCTTGTAACGGAATTCTAGTCAAAACCCATATCTCAGAAAAAATCTCAAAATTTCATCCGTTTGAGGAAGAAAAATCAGCAAAGCTAAATTTAGAAAGTTTGCTAAAATTGTCAGAACCTAGGCATGTTTACTATCTATCTTTAAGTTTTGCAGAATGGAGTACACTCCCACAGACTTCAAAACCAAATCAGTGTTGTACCACGACTTCATTGAAACGACCGAGACTAACTTGCATCATATTAAGCCAGTGTTCAATTTACGTCCTTTAGAAGATGCAAGCAACACCACCATCAGGCATCTTGGCCATTCAGGTCTTCTTACAGCAGCATCTATGCCTTTTTCAATACAGAGCTTAGAGTTTATAATCGCTTATATTAAGCATTACAATCCAGCTACAAGGGAGATACAGTCAGTTGATGGGAGAATCATAATCAGCCTAAAGCCAGACATGATTGAGAAATGCTTCTCCATTCCACCCTGGCCTGGAAGTGTCACCATCAACGTAGAAGAATGTGAAAGGATATGGGAAGAGCATCAAGATAAGTACAGCAAGAAGATTGCACATAGGTGGCTGAAAGAGAAACGTTATATATTGCCAAAGGACGTTGGAAGAGCACAGTTCAAGAATGAATTTGCCATTATAATCACCCTACTCAATCGAGTCACTGGACAAGCAAATGCAACAAGGTTTCAGCCTTGGATGTTTTATGTGATACCTCATATAATGAAGAAAACTGAGTACTATGATTGGCCTACATTGATCAATGATTGCCTACACCATCAGATAACTGAGTACTTCAATAGACATGCATTCCACATGGTCTCCTACCTAGTCTACTTGGTTGCCTATCAAGGTAAATTCAGAGGGTTAAACACGAAGGCTTCTCTAAATGTTCAACATGTTTACAACTATTACACTCAGTTGGAGTTTATTGCTGCATCACATCATTACAAACGGGTGAATGAAGCATTCTTCATCTACACAGTGCGAGACCTGGACAACGAGCTACATGTTCGCATCTCATTTGTTGCCATGGCTGCAATATCAGAATGGGCTGATTGGTTTATTCAGTTTGCCACCTTCACTTACCTAAGGGTGTACAGTTATTCAGGAGCTCCTCTTATGTTACCGAAGTATCCATTAGATGAAGTAGTGTGTATGGAATTCTTCAGACAGGTATCAAATGTTCACACTCGTCTGCGTAACAAGAAGAAACCAGCCTTCAGCTTTCCTTTCGCTTTAGGTATTTACACTTGTAGATCATCCGGTGAAGCTAAACTAATGGGTAACGAGTTAGACAAACTTGGTCTCAAGCCTTTCAGCGAGAGACGATCATATGAACCCCATGGCTTCTATGCATCTCGACTTGGTCAAAACTATGCTCATGCGCCTGCACTTGAAGACTTTTGGGCTAACTGCAGAGACGAGTATGAGATGGCTTGTGGCTCTACAATGGCAAGAGAACATAAAAGACAAATCTTGGAGTGGAAAGAAAATCATCTTTTCAAGGTGAATACATATGTCAGAATATCTGAGGAGTTTGCAGCGTATAAACAAAGAGTTGTTGATACTCTTAGGTTCGTCAGAGAAGTAGTTGCAGCAATTCCTTGTCATTATTGCCTTGAGGATGGTTCGTACATTGGGCTTGACGTAGTCCAAAAAAAGTTTCAAAGTATCTTTCATGGCAGCGATGGCAGTGTTGGAAGAATGAAGATGATTTCCATGATGTCAGCACAGTTTGAGAAAGTGGCCAATGAGAGTGAAGATTCCTTGAGATCTATTGCAGATGGCAAAGGAATCTTGGAAAAGCGGCATTTTGCTATTAATAGCATCAACACTCCTACTACAGATGAAGTTTCCCACTTTTTAGCGGATGTGATCGAGATTTAAATCTGTTTTCTTCTAGAAGCATCTTCCACGCTTTCTTTCTATTCTTGTCTCAAATCTTTTCCATTCTTTGAGGATAGAAAGAAAACATTGTAACAAGTTGTCATGAGTTGGCACTTTCCATTTTTAATGCTTTTTAGGTTTAGATGTTTTAATCTTGTTCTAGATTTAGAAATAAAGCTTGCATGTTGGCAAGCACTAGTTGTAAAAGCAAGGAGATTTTAGGGTTCCCTACTCCTCTGCTTAGTTATAAATAAGAGCAGTGTTTGCTCATTTTCTTTAACCGTGCTTGTGATAACAGAATCGTTGAGCTTATGCCTTCATGTTTGTTATCGTCTGGTGTCATTTCCCTGTGTAAAGAGCAAGTTTGCATGCCTCCTTAGCTGCAAATCCTTGTTTAGTGCATGTGTTATGTGTCAATTATAATCAGGTTGATCGCATGTTGCAAGTATTTTCCTACAACTTGCTGTCCCGAAATTGTAATCTTTGTTCCAGAAGTTTGAGTGAATAAAACCTTGAAGCTTGCTTTGCTGCCCTCGATATAAATATTTCAGATTTCCGTTTATTGCTTTGTGTTAGAAGTATGAGTAAATAAAACCTTGAAGCTTGCTTTGCTGCTCCTGAAATAAATGTCTCATATTTCCGTAATACTTTTATGATCTATTTTTCAGCTTGCTTAAAATGTACGTTGAAAAAAAGTTTGTTTAAATATCTTTGTCAGAAATCAAACTCGTTTATTTCTAAACTCTCTTGCTCTGCGTTTACTTGAGAGGGTAGAAATGTTTTAAGCGTAGGTTAAGTTGTAGTAGTCTAGTTTCATTAAAGGGAAAACCTCAGCCGCAACATCTAGTGTTCTATAACCTTATGTTCTCGCCGGTTGAACCAAAAAGATAGGCAAAATTAAGTTTAGTTTACTTTCTTTATGCAACTCAGCGAAAGAGGGAGCTTCCCCTCCTATTCGAAGAGGTGTTTACTGCACATAGCTGTCCGTTTCCAAAACGCATTCCAGAGGTGTGATTTGAAACGCCAACAATAATGCAAAGAAACATAACCATTTTAAACTCAGAATTTTACACAGCAAACCATTATTAAGTTCACTCTAATGGTGCAGATTTCAGAATTTCCAATGCACAGTTCTAACCCCAGAAATGCAACTAGACATTAACATACATTCTCAGATTTGATCTCCTTTTACAAACTTTCTGAGCATTAACCTCAATGAACATAATCAGAAATAAATAGCAGGCTGTTATATTAAATACCAGTAATGTCTGAAACCACAAGTTTGGAAAGGATATGGCATCTGATGAGAATGTTGATCAACTGGAATATCTGCCCAGAAGACACTTGCTGCACTCAGCACCAACTGTAAACCTTACACCCAGCTTACTCCAACACCCCTTTATTGTAGATCAGGGTCAATGATGACAGCGATGTATTTGCTGTTGTTTGTGCCTCCTTCTAACAGTATACCGCCTCTTGAAACAAAGGTAAGTGCAGCCCAAAAGAGGTAGCTATTATGAACTGCAGAAATCTCCACGACCAAGCAAGGAAAAACAGATGAATACCATCACCCAGCACCAATGGTTGCAGCAACGAATATCTACAGCCCTTGACTCATTCCCACATCCTCTTGTCAAGCATATTGGGAAACCCACAGCCTCTTTCAGGAGGGTTACTCAGTCACCATGAATGATTGAAACAATTAAATACTTCAATCCCACATTTTCCCTGAGGGCAAATCCTCTGAAAATGCAATCACCAAATAATTTATAACTTTCACCAAATCTGGACACCACAGTCAAGACTAGCAATAATTCTTATGCCAGTGGCCCTTGCTTTGATAAACTAATTAATATATCCCATATTTCTGGTTTGATCCTTCAAACCCTAAATATGAAAACTTCCCGACTTCGTTGAAGCACATTTGTGACTCTTGAATAAAGCCACCTGGAACAACAACCCTTGGATGATATCTCACACCTGTAGGTTGCTCAATCAGAGAGAATGAACGTTCTTCATGATCAGATAGAAGAAGAAACCCTTGTTGCCTCCTCTCAGCCAAAGCTTCACAAATTTCACAAGTGTTGAATCAACAATGAATAATGAGTTTGCTTTTTTTGAGAGCCTTATATATCACCTCCAAAGTGGCACAACCTCCAAGGCATTTTAATCATTAAAGCTTATTAAAATATTTTCTTTTGTTTCTTTTATAATATTCTTCACTTGGTGCTCATATCAATGTCACTTTATAATTTGACTTTATCTCATTAAATAACCCCTTTATAATAAAGTCAAATAAATCATTATAATAATCACTTTATAATTAATTATTATTAAAGTATAACTTTAATAATAATTATAATATCACAACTCCCTCAAAAATCATCATTCACTGATTTCGTTGACGCCAGGAGGAAGCCCTCTGAAACCTCTGCTCACCCAAGTGCCTTACTATAAATAGTGAGGTTGGCCTCTATCACCCAACTGGCGTACTATAAATAGTAAGTGTATAAAAATGAAGCCAGAAACCCATGGAGACGATCACCTTTGAATATACCAAGGACTCGGAGATGAAAACACCACCAATTGCCATCTGGAGAACTCATTAACACCCACATAAGGCCCTCTAATCACCATTATTAACCTACAAGGCCTGGTGAAAGGCTAATCCCCAAACTCCGATGCTCGCTAAAAAGGGGACATTACATTTACCTAAGTACAATTAAACAAATAGGTGTAATATGACATGAACTATCAAGGATAAAAATGTATTTACCTAAATAAACTTAAGAAAATAGACGTAATAGAATATTATACCAACTCACCCCGCATCCCCTTCACCCTTAAGTGTAACTTGGGGAGAAAAATAAATGGGTCCCAACAAGGAGTATCATGTTAAGTGCCCATGTACAAAGAAACCCTCACAAAGAATAGGGAGATAACCCCCCCAAGAAAATAGAGAGATAAACCCCAACAAAAGAGAGGGAATGAAGAGAGAAAGGAGTGGGTAACTCCCATCAATGAGTAGCCTCCGCCATTGGAAATGGATGAAGATGGACAACATTGGATGTTGAACAAGGTTTCTTCCCTTGGGGAGAGATATAATTGCATATGCATGCTTAAGGTCTTCCCACTCCATAAAAAGATGAGGGAAGAAACAGGATAAAAATCTCTAGAAAACACTTAAATTTCTACATGTTCATGTTAAGATGTGTCAAGATTTGATCAGTAGTCTCAAGTACAACAGCACAAAGTGATATCATGGAAGCCTGTAGAGGAGAGAGAATAGTGAGAATTTCTATGTACCCTCTTTACATCCAAAGAAGGTGATACAACTATAGGAGAGCTATCATCAAAGATGAAATCAAGTTCTCAATAGTGTCTTCCAAATCCCAAAAGTAAGTTTGGTAAAATAGACTAAGATATAAGTATGCATTTTAATGAGCTGTATCTATTAGACATGAATGATCTTGCTAAAGAGTCATCGAAAGCCTTTGGAGAAGCAATGATCTCTATAGAAGCAGCCAAAGGAGTAGTCACTCTACTAGTGTTTGCAACTTTAGGTGAAAAATGGTCCACTAAGGAATCATCTCAAGTAGGTGGAGGTTCTAATGGATCACCACTCAAGTCAACTAAGTCATCATCACAATTAGATGGAAATTTTAATGGATCTCCACACATTTGCTGGACGGTGTATCAAGCAATAAAAGGGCACTATATGTTCTATTTGTGTAAGAACTTCTCAAAAACAATGAGACATAGATGTACATGATTTATGATTTCCATTAAAACATTCATCATCTCCCAAATATCACTTGGCTTAGGAATGAAATCAAGGAGATAAGCTAGAAGAGAATTTCTAGTGAAGTAGTCTTCTGTATATTCTCACCAGGACTTACTGTTTTGGTCATTGAGAATAACTACAAATTTTATGAGTTTATGCTTATAAACCATGATTGAAACCTACACTAAAATGGGAAATTTATATTAGTTTGTTTACTACATGATCCCCATCAAGGATTTTGGCACACACCCCCAAGCAAGTACAACTTGGTACTTTATGACTAATGTAATTACAATGAGCCCAACCAACTGCTTATAGGACAGCAATGGTTTTACAAAATTTCTTAAAAATAGTAGATCCTACCAGAAAACAAATCGTACCAATTGAATCTACTCGAAAAATTACGCATTTTCAAAACATGCAGTATAAAAACCTGAGCTACTGTTTGAAAGTTATGAGCTTTCAAAGTTTGATAACTTCATGCATGAGGAGGATCAAACCAGTGACATGGCAACTATGTGATGGTGGCAAATCACTGATGTGGTGCCTATGTGGCACTGATGCAAGAGCTGATTGGGCTATTGATGTGGCACTGACTGCACATAATGCTACTGTCAACAACAGACAAGTGGTAGGTAAATGGGAACTAACTAGGCACATAGTTGTTGAAGTCTACATGTGGGGCAGAATAGGTAATATGTGTGACATAGCGAACAGTACAATGAACTGCACAAGGACAAAGGTGCAACATGTGTTGCACTAGTATTAAGCAATACTATTGCGCTCCTTTTAAAAGATGAATTACAATGCCCCAATTTGAGTGCTCATCTTCATGTGGAGAAAGGGATCGCTCTTTAATAAACTAAAAGGGAGAACACTTTTTAATGTAAAGCGCTTTCCTCACATAAAGCACCATTTTTTTTATTTTTTTTTAATTTATTTTTATTTAAACCCTTACAAATCTACAGCATCATACATACTTTGAAACTTGTGTCCTTTGAATGTTGTGCAATGCTCTATATGATGTACCAAGAGGGGAGAATTTTTGGTGCTCCAAGCTAGGCATGTTTACCGTTGATCTTAATAAATTGACCCCTTCCAAATGCAATAGTAGAGTCTATTTTTCACCAAGAGACCTCCTACAAGAGATACCTACAAAAACCAATGCAAACCCTAGTGAACCCATTTACAAGCTTCTATCGTCACATTCAAACAAAACAAAGGCTAATCCTAGCTGATTTGATGCTTTTGAATATAACAATAAGCTCAAAATTACTGCACCATTAACCAAATATGCATACAACTAAGATCTTAAGTGTTCTCAACACAAAAAATAAACTAACCCTAAAAACATAGTACCTATGGTAAAAACTCAATTTAATAGCAATAGCTATTATGTATTTAAATTAGCAATTTTAAGAAAAGTATACATACATATAGCCTCTTGAATGGAGGAGTCATGGCAACACATGTCCTTCAGGATATTGGTTAATTTCAGTCAAAAGAAGAGTTAATTCAATAAAGTAGAGATGGTAGTGGCATTTGATGAAGCAGATGGCACCTAATTATCATCAATCAAGAATGGCATCTTATTATTAACTAATCTAGAATAGAAATATATTCACTTAAATAAACCATAGTTGCATGGAGACGTGTCTTTGACGCCCTAGGACGCGTCTCGGGTACCAGGATGCGTTTCTCTGTACCAAAAACTTGTTGAAGACGTCCCTGCTTGTAGGAGATGTCTCACCAACGTTTCCTTAATTTTTCATTTAAAAAACAAAAAACCTTATGTTTCAACAAGTTTCCATATGAAAAGAAAAAATAGGGAAACCCAAGGACGCATCCCCAACATTTTTGGGGCATCCCTATTTTTGAGACGTTTTGAGGACATGGAAACACTTAGGGGACGTCCCCGAGCCATCCCAAATTGTGGAAAAATGTAAGGGATATCTCGAAAACTAGGGGACGTCCCAGGAATTAGAGGAGATAGTTGGCCATCTCCAAGACGGTCAAGGAACATCACAGACGTTCTCGACCATTCTGGGGACAGCCAATCGTCCCCATAAAAAAAGTAATTTAAAAAAAAATGCCCAATGCTTTAAATAAATGTTAAAATTGTGAAAATAGCATGCATCATGAAGGTTTATGTGGTTGCCCCTCGACCCCACAAGGGGTGCTGCCCCTCGACCTTGCTGAGAGCGTTGCCCCCAAACCCCCATAAGAGGCGCTACCCCTCAACCCCATTGGGGTCTCCACTCCCAACCTCCACTAGTTATTGGGATCTCTTGTCATATAAGAAACTTGAATACAATGAGGGGGTCTAGGAGTGGAGACCAAAACTAACAACTTAGACAACTATCTTTATGATTATCATAATATCATTGATCAATGATGAAGTATCATACTATCAAAGATTCAAATGTCATTATTATTATAAAATATAATATTATATGATAATATCAAATGTATTTTCAATTCTATATATTTTTTTAAAAATTTGCACACAAATTAAGTTTTGACATTTACTAATTTGTTCAACTCACATATAAGCTCTCAATTTAACACAAATGTTATGTATTAAGATTCCATAATGTATATATGTATGCTTTATCAATGTTATCATATGAATATTTAGAATTACCCTATATATTTTATATTTTCCCTATTTTTATATAGCCGTCTGCTTTGTCATCCCCTACCGTCCCCAAAAATGGCCCAAAAAATTGGGGACTCCGAAACACATCCCCCTATTCCCTGCAGTCCCCATAAACTTGGGGTTAACATAGGAAAAAAACGAATCGGCATTTCTGAATTTCAATATGTAATATCAAATATGTAGTATGAACTCTTTTGACTCTTTGATATTTGTGTGTTTAAACTTTAAATTTAATGTTAAACTTTACCAATGTTCTTGTTTTGAAAGTTCAGTGTCATGATATTTCAGTTTTAATGTAACAAAATTATAGATTATAAAAAAATGGCATCACCAAGTACTCTCGTCTCCTATTTTTCAAAAATAGATGTACTAATACCAATACCAATACTAGTCTCCTGTACCAGTACCACTACCAGTCTCCTGGCAGCTATGTAATAAACTTAATTAAATAGGTGCAACGGATATTACACCAACAAGAACCACGCTTATGGACATGTAACATTATTTTATAAAAATGTAACAAGAAAGGTCGGATTATAATTTTGTAGTTCATAGTATATGTTATACGCATACTCAACTAAAGGATCCTTAAACTAAATTTCAGTAGGGCAAAAGATTTTTAATTTTTTTCAACAGATCTCTATCAAACTGAAAAATAGCTTAAGGCAATCGTTTAGCTGAGTATATATACGAAATTGATCTTCAGTTGAATATGTCTACTAAGATGTTTCTTGAATCAGGAAGTTGTAATCCTACTTGGTTTCTTTCAACGTTGTCACAAAATGATGCTGCATACCCACACATATGGCCCTCCAATGCAAAAAGGACACTCCAGTGGAAATAGGTTACGGGGGAGCGTTAAAAATAAAAATAAACTCTCCTGTGGAAAAAGGTTACGCCGTAGAGTTGGTGAAATGCCTTGCATCCGTTCCATATAATCAGGTAAGAATCTACGAGCCCCGAATAGTTAGTTGTCATGGGGTAAATTGAGCTACGTCTGTTGAAAACAAACTTCATTACAATAATGTGTATCATTCATTTAAAAACAGTGACCTAAAATAACAACTGGTTTTTACATTTTACTCATTTATCTTCATTGATGCTGTCTTTGAAAGACAACATCTCAGTAATGCGCAAATCCTTGATTGTTAAAGTTATGTTTGGAAAAGTGAAACAAATTCATAGCTAGCCAGGATGTTATTCTGCAGAAACTGAAGAGTAATTATAGTTTAGCTAAGCTCAACAGGCTGTGGTCTAGCAGTAAGTGGAGCACTTATCACCGCAATAACCCACGTTTAAATTATGTGCGTATACAGTGGTTGCTCATGAAACTTGTGTAAAATATTAACTACTTGTGAGATGTATAAAGAGTGAGCGAGCTTCTCAGCTAAGAAACGAAAGAGGCTGGTGATTAACCCTCTGATTGCCCTCACGTAATTAGAAAAACAATAACTCCTCATCAATCACTCAAACCCTCTAAAACCCAATTACTATCCAAGCAATAAGAAAGCTCGCAACAATACAAAATAAATTATTTTTAAACTTCCGTACACACCTCAACAGTAGAAGCCATGGATGATATGTTGATGAAAGCACGCCAAGAGTAGTTGTGTTTCTGTTTTCACAGCTGAGACATTAAATATTTATGTTGATTTTATACTGAAATCCCCTCTTTTGGGGTGTGATATGAATACTGTATTATATTTTTATTTTATTTATAAAAAAATACAGTTCATTATAAAAAAATCTTATCTATTTTAAAATATTAAAATTAATTTTGTTTTGTTATAGTCATAAAGTGTAAGATATTCTGTTCATATTTTTGTAAATCAAAAAAAAATCTGTTTTTATATAAATTTATGTTCTGTAAATGCAAACAATCAAATCATAATTAAATCAAATTTAATTGAGGAAGTGTTGTTCTCAATTTTCGCTAGGTATGTTAAATTGATAAGAGGAAGGTATTTTCCACAGCATGTCAAATTGTGATATTGCTAATATCACAGGTGTGTTAAATTCAAGTCCATGAAGAAATTTTATTCTTATTTTATATAAATCAAAAAAGTGTTGCTAAAGAAATTATTGTAGTTAATTGATTTCTCTATTGTATGGACTAATTATGGTAGACCCCAATTATTGTCCTTTTAATCATTTTATAAAATTAAATTTAATTAATTATTTTAGAATCATAAAAAGATTATAATTAACTCATTAATTGAAATCTTCATATGAAAAGTCATAAACAAAATTTTAAGTGTTATATTATAAGTTTATTTGTGAGCCATTTTTATCAAGGTGATAAAAATGGGTATTAAGTGGTGGTGTAAGTGAAACTAATTCTTTTTAAAATAATTGATTAATGTTGTGAAGGAAAATGTGTTCAAAACAAAACAAAAAATTAAATTAAATGTCCATTTATGTGAGAACAAAAATTTAAAAAGGGTGAACTTAAGGAGGTATTTTCATGAGAAAAAGGGTTTTTTCTCTCTCACATGTTTGTGGGAAAAGAAAAGGAAAAATCATTTTTGTGGAGTCATGTACAAAGATCGTGTAAGATATTTGTGCTCTAATTTAGTGAAGTATACGAAGGATATTGTTGAATTTGTTATTTCTTATGTATAATTTGTGATCTATTCTTCATTTTTCTCCATGTGTTAGTGGCTGCAAATTATTAATTTTTTTCTCTTTGTCGATATTGTATGTAGAAACTAAATGTGTTATCTATTTAATTATACATGCTCTTTTCTCTTTCTTCTTTTTTCATTCATGTTGAGCAATTTCATATAGTTGTATCCGATCTATTTAAGATTTATTCTTTTTTCTTTCTTCCTTCATTACTTTCTAGTAAAAAAATAAAAATTCTAAAAACACCCCTATCGCACAATGGAGCTACCCCTTAAATGTAAAGTAAGATTGCTTATTTTCATGGTGAATTCTCCAGCATTGCAATTTTATGTTGTCACCCATTGAGTGTGTCTTTGAAACAAGGAAAGAAAACACAATGAGATAAAATCTTACCAATTGTTTTTTTGTGATTCTATAAGGGATCAAAGTGTCTTGTGCATTCAATTTTTAGAAATGTAAAGATGCCTCCCCCACAATGGTGGTTAGCAGCTCTATGGAAGATGAACACCAAAATATGCTCTTGAAACATCCTAAAATAATGGTTAATTCAATTTTTGCAAGCAATGGGGATAAAGCACATCTTCCTCTTTACACCCACCTTCAAGGAGAATATAATCATTAAGGTCATGGATAGTCTAATAAAGAAGTGCAGTTCTTAAAAAAAAGTATATGGATTTGTGCAAGTCAAAAGAAAAGAAAAATGTCCACATTGAGACTCGAAAAGGGGGAGAAAATACATAACGAAGAAGAAATTGGTGGCATTGAACACAAGCACAAAAGAAATCTTGAGGCCAAACCTGTAGACATGTAAAAGTGGCTTAACGCATATCACACATCCTAAGCAGCATTTTTCCATCATCGGCATCATTATCATTAATATAATTGCATTTCACATCATTTTCACTGATTAACCCTATTTTTATCTATTAATTCAATCATCCTTAAAATTATTTAATTAATTCACTATGTCATCATCTAATTCAACCTTATCTATCATGATTAATTAAATAAACAAAAGTTATTTAATTATGTCACTAATATACCTTATTCATCTAAATCAATTAGCTTTTTATTGTTAATAATTTAATTAAGCTACTTTCCCTTCTCCAAATTTGAATAACTAAACCAATTATTCAAAATCACCCAATGTGGTCAACAAATAAATATATCTTTATTTATCAAAGTCAAAAGGAACTTACACGTTCATCTCCAATATTAATTAATTAATACATCCTCACATGTCTTGATTGAGTAAATCATGACCACTAATTTCTCAATCTATTTCCTAACTCAACTTGACTTTCTCAATCCCACTAAACACTAAATCTGACTTCTTTAATCCCACCAATCATTACAATCTAATCCCATTGATTATCCAATTAAAATACTTAATTGGATCAATCAGAGGAGTTAGCTCACCAATCTATTTCCTCTCAATGGTTCTCAATCGTTGATCATGATCTTTCATTATTGAATCTCGATCGTTCATATGAAACCTAAAAATCTATAAAACAACCTTCTTCCTTCTTGTTGGCATCTCAATTCACACCTTTGGAATGCGGATTAGAAACAAACAACTATGCACAATTAGAGTTCTCTTCAAATTAGGAGGGGAAGCTCCCTCTTTGTTGATTATGCTTAAAAATAAATACAAAACTGCTACCAATCTTTTTATTTCTCAACTGAGAGCACAAGGTTGTAAAACACTTTGCATTGCAGCTGAGGTTTTCTCTAGTTTTGTAACTTCAAACTACAACTAAGCCTATTCTAATAACGCTTCTAATAACTCAAATAAATTCAAAGCTTGATAATTATAAGTAAACAAGGAATGATTGATTTGACACAAAAACTTAAATAAACTTGCTTCCAGAACACACTTGAAGACTCATTATACTTATTAGATGTAAGCTAAAATAAAGATTGCGAAAGAAAAACATAAGACAAACTACTAAAATGGGTTGAGAGAGTAGTTCAGAGTGAAATAGGCATGATAATTCCTTCCTCGATTTTATAATAGCAAATACACTTCTAGGACAGTAGATTATAGCAAAGTAAGCTTACAATATGCAATCAAACCAGACTAAACTTGAAACAAAAGTGAACAAACACTAAATAACAAAGTTGCAAGAAAAATAGGCTCAGCAATTTGTTATCACAACAACGGTTAAAAAAAAATGGGCAAGGTTTCCCTTATTTATACACAAACAAGGAGTAGGGAACCCTAAAATCTCCTTGTTCTTAACTAGTCTTGCCAACATGCAAGCTTTATTTCCAATTCTAAACAAAAGATAACTTAACAAATAACTAACTGCTAACATTAGTTAACTGATTTAACAAGAAAAACTCCAACAATACATTTGATATTTCCAAAGAATAGATAAGCATGAATGAGAACAACTAGTTTAACTTAGAAAAGGTATCAAGTTAATTGTTGCCTTGAGCTCTATTCTTGGAAATATTTGCATGCTTCAACTGGTGACTCACTCATTGATAACTTGGGAAACCATATCCTTCAAAAACCTGTCAATTACCTCTTCATCAGGAACACTGATACTATCCAAGAAAATATACTATTTTTCCAGCATCTCTTCACCATCTACGATCAGACAGAAATTATTTTATCTCTTCAATTGCTTTATCAAATTTTATTGACATTGTGGCAACATGATTCATCTTGTAGGCAACAAGATCACCATTAAAACTGTCACTGACAAGGTTTTGAAACTCTATTTGCACTTCACCGAGATCAAAGTAAGTGCCATCTTCATGTCAATATTGACAAGGGATCTACGACACAAACATGCTTACGAACTTGATACTAGTATTAGTAATATTTTATCTATATCCAACCAATTCTATAGATATTCCTTCATAGGCTTTTACTTTGAAGAGGTGTTGTTCTCTCCAAGCAAAAAGTTTATTTTTATGTTCTTCTGTAATGATTGAATCATAAGCCATCCTCAAGTCAAAAATAATGATCTCATCTCTTGGTTTTATTTTTGTTATATTTTGCTCAAACTCCTGAATCCCTGAGCGAAGATCATGGGCATTGTACCTCAATTGGTACATCTCTACAATTATAAATCTACCCTTGATGATGTATTCTTCTATCCAATCTCTCATATGATTTTCATATATGACCAACTGACTCAGCTAATGTTGATCTGTAGGTGACTCCAAAATTTATGGAAGCAACAAGGTGGCTCGTGGAGTACCATGAAGGGGATTGGAAATATACTACCATAGTTGTCAAACCTCATCCTTGAGGGATTTCTTATCTTCTCCATCATTGAGCACTCATTCTTTCAGATTATTTGTTGCAACCTCAAAGAGATTCACATTAGTATGTCAGGTGCTTCTATTGAGATTGGCTTTAACAACCTTAAAGTCATCAATTTTAACCTCATCAACGTTCTTGTCCTCTAGAGGTGTGGCAAACTCAAGGATAATATCACCTTCAAAATTCTTCTCCATATGAACTTGCTTCTTAAGTTTATTCTTTGTTGTGTCTTGGCAGATGTTGTCAAGTCTGCAAAGTTTAACTGATAAGAAGGCTTCCTCCTCTTCCTACCCAGCAGGTTCATAACCCAAGATGAGGAGTCTCTACTAACTTCTCTGGGAGGATCGGTTCTAGCTCCAGCAACTCTAGATGGTGATAAGTGTAGAATATTTCATTATTTTTGCCTTATAATTTCCTCTTTACCTCTATCTTTTTCCATATTCCTATCACCATTCGCTGAAGGAACCTTAATATTTAATAAAATATGGAAAAGAAATTAGGATTAATAAATTACTGAAAATCATGATAATTATGACTGTTTCGTGTCCAAATAGCAAGAGATAGTTAGGGAGGAAGTTGAAGCTGCTACGAGCATGATGACCTAAGGAGATCGGTGGAATGAAATTATAAAAGACTTTGTTAGTGACCAATCATTTTTGTTTAGGATGATTTGTTTTAGCGTTATAAGTGGCCCTTTGTCATTTTTCATAAACTCTTGGTTGTGAGTGGCCGATAGGCCAAATGAACAAACAAACTTATTTACTTACTGATAATACGATCGGTATATATATGTGTGTATGATGAAACTCGGATAGATATATGGAGATAATAGAAATCACATATTGGTGTTAAATCTATGTTTATAATTTATTGTTGCGATTTCAAGGAATGATAAGTAGTGTGGAATAATTCTATGATTGTGAGCTTCTAATTACTCAATAGCCGAAGAAGGTAGGGTCCACTTCCCCAGTTGTTGGTGATCTTTTCATTTTTGTGTGTGGTAATGTATGTTTCTTCGTAATTATTCAATTTGTTTCATATTGTTTATTGTGTTATCGAATCCTTATTAGTTTACTTAATGAATGTATTCAGTCTTTGTTGGCTTGTTCAATACTTATCAGTTTGCATAATCCATTAACTATAATTGAAGAATCGAATAGTTAATCGAGATTGAAAGCAAATCTATGTTCAATAGCATAAATTATAGAGAATTTACTTTTGTCTATTGCATAGTTAATTATGTTTATTTTATTTTCAGAAAGGTTTTCGTTCTGTTAGAGATTTTCAATTCTGTTTTGTTGTGTGCCAGTGATCAGTTCTTTGCTGCAGGGTCATTTCTTCACGGGTTCCTCTCACACATGTGACAGGAAGTCTACAAACCAGATTTTTGCTCAAAAATAGATTACATTAGTTTGCATCCATCAAACCTTAGTTTATCGATTGCGGCCCTTCGACATACTACCAAAACATGGTTCAAAAGCCTACGTTCCCGGATTGACACTTTAGGATGAACTGAGGAAGTTATTTCTAAGAATTAATTCAGAACCATTACAAGAGCAATCTAAGACCACAGTTTAATCTAATCATTTTGGTGTCATTTTTGGGGAACGGTGTTAAAGGCTTGTATTTCTAGTAAACTAAGCTATGGGTATTGCACTAGGGAGAAAGTCCACATGATAGTCAACCTCATTTGGATAACTACCCTTATTTTGCTTTGTCATAATTCATTTAGGTGCATGAATCATAGTAGGGATAGTAGAGGGAGATTTGTTAAAAAGGGCAAAGGAAGTATTAAACAATCAAAAAATTTGGAAAACAATCCAAAATCATTAGTTGAGGGAGGCAACTCACAACAAGGGAAACTGAAAACTAAATTACAGCCTTTAGAGTTACCCGAACCCCATCTTGAGAAGTGGGTTATAGAATCTACTACCGTTGAGACACCTGCAGGTACCCATCCAAGCTCTTCCAAAACATTGCGAAAAAGGTTGAAAAGATCTTTCAGGAAACTTACGAGCCGAAATTTGGTCCATTCTCAAAAGAAACCCAAGATCCATTTAAAACCTACTTTAC
This sequence comes from Sequoiadendron giganteum, assembly GCA_007115665.2. Classification (NCBI taxonomy): domain Eukaryota; kingdom Viridiplantae; phylum Streptophyta; class Pinopsida; order Cupressales; family Cupressaceae; genus Sequoiadendron; species Sequoiadendron giganteum. Next base: position 476,801,025 of record CM021102.1, read on the forward strand.
CCCTTGGGAATTAGACATCACAGATCCCAATAATAACAACAACAATCATGATAGGGTATTGGCCAATAATAATATGATTACCTTTGAGTTTCCAATCACACATCCCGAACAAGATGCCCCTATGAAGAACATTCCTCATTTTGCTTTTCCTATTTTTTGTGGTCTTTCGATTAAGGATCCTGATATGTTTTTGTTTGAATTTGATGTGTTCTGGCATAGCTACGATTATCAAAGCGAGATGCATAAACTCAAACTATTTCCAGCCACATTAAAGGATGCAACCCTACGATGGTTAAGGAATCTCAGGAATATTAGGACATGGGAAGTCATGAAGGAGTTATTCTTGAACAAGTACCAAGAGTATTGCAAAACAAAGGAGGTTTGGGATGAGATTTTTCGCATGACACAAAAGGAAGATGAGTCCATGGAGGACTACCTTGAGCGCTTCATGTTTAGTCTTCAACGATCCCGCCAACCCGGACTAAACGATGATGTTGTTAAAATGTTGTTTCTTAGAGGAATATTATATGATGTTATGGAAGCATTAAACTTAATAGGAAAAGTGAATATTTCTAAAATGGAATTTGATGATATTTGTGACATTTGTAGGAACTATTCCAGGTCTCAGCGCTTAGGAAGGAACTATACAAGCAAGTTGTATTATGTGGGAGCTTCAACAAGTATCACTAAGCATGAGATAGGTAATTTACTTGAAGACATTAAGACTAATTTGTTGTCATATGGGTAAACAAATAGGCACTTTATATACACGAAGGAAATAGGAGGAGGCTGAAAAATCCTTAGCTGTCTTTTGCCCCGTTTGTCAAAAAAAGCATGGTGACGAGGATTGTCCATATAATAGAACAAATATATCTTCTTTAGAAGAAGCCAGTAGGGACACTACTCTAAAACCTCTTCCTGTAGGGATGACTAAGGTAGAATATACAATGAACCTGTTTAATTCATGGCCCAAAGAAGACAGTAGCAACCAAGAGAAATTCCCCCACCTAATTACCAAGTTGCACCCCAAAATCCTTTTCAATAGAATTCCCTCCCAAACCAATCTGGATGGTATGGAACTAGGCAGCACCCTCCATACTACCCTCAGTGGTCACAACAATATCCGCCTACTCCACACTCATGGCAAGCATGGAAAACACCACCACCCTACCCACAATATCAGTCATTTCCCCCATATCCACCACCTCCAACAATAAACCTATATCAGCAAGCCCAACAACGCTTACCACTTGTCACGTTATCTAATCAACCTTCTAGTTCGACCCAACCACCAAAAACCACACCAATGCCCACACAACCAACACCCAATCCAAACAATAAGGTGACTCACCCAATTTATAATAATGAAGTGACAAGATTCTCGATGTATCCTGTCAATGCATTGGAGATTGAAGGAGTAAATCTAAGGTCCGGAAAGAACCTTCAAGGACCAACCATCACAAAAGTTGAAGACCATCTAGTTGATCCTGAAGAAGAGCAACCAAAGCCTCCATTTCCAAATAGGTTGCAAGAGCATCCAAGGCAACAAGAAACATTTCAATCTGATTTTGATTTTATGAATGAAATACACAATGTTAACATTAAGATTCCTTTGTTGCAGGCTATTTGAGATATTCCTATGTACACCAAGGCAGTTAAAGAACTTTTTGGGAGGAAGTGAGAAAAGAAGCAAGACCCCAAGAGAGTCCAAGTCATTGGAAAACTTGCAGACTTGATGCTGGGAAAAAATTTAGTCCCTAAGCATGCAGATCCTGGTAGTCCAATGATTAAGGTACGTATTGGTGATGTAACCATTCTGAATACACTTGTTGATTTAGGGGCAGCTATAAATGTAATGACTAATGAGACTAAGGAGAGGCTAGGCCTTCAAGGACTAAGACCTACTCCGACAATCCTGTAAATGGCTGATCGTTCCCTCATAAAACTGGAAGGTATGCTCAAAGAGATTATTCTTTCTATTGAGTCTTAGGAGTATCCAACAGATTTTATGATTTTGCAACCAAATATTAAGCTGGGGGGATATCCCTTGATTTTAGGAAGACCTTGGTTAGTTGTTGCTAATGCCTTCATTGATTGTAGGTTTTGAAATATAGTGATTTCAAATGGGGAGCAAACAAAGCAGTTAACATTGTACCCTTCAACGCAACCATCACTGGAAATGGAGGACCCTTTGTTGGTCGATAGCGAGGTAGAGGAGTCTCTACCTATTTTGATAATATATCAAAGTAGGGAATTTGAAGAAGTTTCAAAAGACACTGTTATTAATCATTTATTGTAGAATCATTATTTAGTTGATAATGATCTTGAGACAATGATCTTTCCTATGAACATAAGTGATAATTGTCCATTTGGAAAAATTTCGTTAATAGGCAATTCACAGTTTGTTCAACACTTTATTACTTTGCATCAATTATTACCACACGATTATATATACCGTCTATTTTTAATTTCTAGGGATACTAATCCATCTTCGTCCAATTTACAACTACTTGCCATAGATACCCCTTTACAATCCCAAGCTATTGAAATCTTACCTGATAAAACGCTTAACATCAATCCTGGATTAGATGTCTGCCAATTGAAAGAACTTGTTGAGATGTTGTCTGCCCATAAAGAAGCCTTTGTTTGGGATTATCAAGATATGAGAGGTATTCATCTCACTACTCGTACACACCATATCTATATAGAGGAAGAGAGTAGACCTGTGCGACAACCCCAGAGAAGGTTAAACCCATCCTTACGAGAAATAGTTAAGGAAGAACTTTAAAAGTTGCTCAATGTAGGATTTATTTACCCTATATCAAATAGCCAATGGGTGTCCCCACTTGTATTAGTACCTAAAAAGAATGGGAAGTGGTGAATATCTGTCGATTATAGGGCTCTTAACAAGGCTACCAAGAAAGATCATTTCCCACTTCCTTTCATTGACCAAGTCTTGGACACCTTAGTTGGGAAAAAGTTCTCCTTTCTTGATGGGTTTAGTGGGTGTAACCAAATCCACATTACCCCAGAAGACCAACACAAAACTACCTTTACTTGCCCCTAGGGAACATTTTACTACAATGTCTTACCTTTTAGACTATGTAATGCACCCACTACTTTCCAATGAGTTGTTCTAAGAATTTTTTCTGATTTAGTTCATGAATGCATAGAACTATACATGGATGAATTTACTGTTTATGGCAACACATATGAAGAAGCTAAGGAAAATATTGAGAAGGTACTTAAACAATACATTGATACTAATCTTTCCTTAAGTCATGAAAAATATCATATCTTAATGATTGAAGGTATTGTGTTGGGTCATTATATTTTTGAAAAAAGAATTGAGGTAGGTCCGAAAAAGTTCGCGATTATTCAAGACTTGCATGTGCCTACTTGTCCAAAGGATGTACATAGTTTCTTAGGACATGCTGGTTATTATCGTAGGTTTATTCAAAATTTTAGCAAGATTGCCTCAGTGTTGATTTTGTTACTAGGAAAGGATGCAGATTTCTCATGGGCAAAGAATGTCACCAAGCTTTCGAAGAAATCAAAGGTAAGCTCATCACAATACCTATACTATGAGGACCCAATTGGGAACTTCCATTTCATATACATACCGATGCATCAGATACTTCTATGGTAGCCATCCTTGGACAGAAGGAGGACACCCTCTTTTATGCTATTTATTATATTAGTAAGAATTTTACTGGTGCAGAGGTAAACTATATTGTTACTGAAAAAGAGTTTTGGTTGTATTTTATGTAATAAATAAATTTTTCCACTATATCACTAGATATAAAAAATTGTAAATACGGATCATTCTTCCATTATATTTTTGATGAACAAACCTGTTGTTATCGGGCGAGTAATTCGATGGTTACTTCTTTTGTATGAATTCAATATTACTATTCTCAACAAACCAGGGCGAGAGAATGTGGTGGCTGATTTTCTTTCTAGACTGCAACGTGAAGATGAGCCAACTCCAGTTGATGACACCTTTTTTAGATGAACATATTTTTTCTATATCAACAAAGATTTTTTGGTATGCAGACATGGAAATTACTTGGTTACTTGCAGGTTCCCACCTCATTTCTCTCCAAGGGAACGTCGAAAGATGGTGGGACTCAGTGGTGATTACACATGGATTAATGGGATGCTCTTCCATTGAGGCCTTGATAATATCATGCATCGGTGTGTGCTCGAAGAAGATGTCTTTAACATTCTGCGTGCATGCCATACAAAACCTTGCGGAGGACATTTTGCTACCCATAGGACCGCTCATAAGATCTTAACCACTGGGTATTTTTCGCCCACACTCCATAAGGACAGTAAGCACTATGTTCAAAATTTTGATAAGTGTCAACGTATGGGGTGGCCTACCCATTCTGATGAAATTCCTCTACACCCTCATTTATCCATAAAACCATTTGAAAAGTGGGGGTTAGATTTTGTAGGACCCATTAGCCCTCCTTCTTAGAATAAGGAATATATTTTTGTTTGTATAGATTATGTCACCAAATGGGTAGAGGTAGTAGCCTTAAAACATGCTAGGGACACTAAGGTTGCTAACTTCTTGTATTTTGAGATTTTTATTAGGTTTGGTGTGTCTAGGGAGATTACCACGGACCAGGGAGCGCAATTCACTTCTGAGTTGATCATCGAGTTGGTCAAACAATATGAAATTAAGCATCGAAAGTCTTCCCCATATCATCCACAAGCCAATGGACAAGTGGAAGTAACCAACCGAGAGTTGGAGAATATTCTCATGAAGATGGTGGTATTGTACAAAAAAGATTGGGAAAACATACTTCCTGAAGCAGTTTGGGCCTATTGCACAACCTGGAAGACAACTACAAGGATGACACCATATGAGCTCATTTATGGAAAGATGGTCATCTTGTCGATTGAGTTTGAATTGAAGATTCTATGCACAACCCTTGAGCTTGGAATGAACCTCAGTAATGCAAAAAAGGAGAGACTTTCTCAACTCCACTTGCTTGATGAAATGTGTCGAGAGGCTCTTTTTCATACATAAGTGGTATAGAGGTAGAGGGCGCAATGGCATGACTACTTCATTTGATCTTGTACATTCCAACCAGGGGATTGGGCCTTACTCTATGACTCACGGTTCTATGACTTCAAAGGGAAATTCTACACTTGTTGGCTCAATCCTTATGAGATTCAAACTGTGTATGATAATGGTGTGTTTTTCGACTGTGCACAATGGATTCAGAATGAAGGACTCTTCTTGTCAATGGGCATTGCTTGAAAATTTACAAGAGACCTGTTTCAAAGGAGACCTTTTGTGATGTGGCGAGGGAACTTGGCGTTGTTCCCTTTGGCCTCCTTTGAGATTGAGCAATGTCAAAACAAAGCAATAAAATATCCAATGATGAAAACCCTTTTGGGCATTGGTGGCTGGTTAATATTCGAAAACCGATCTCTAGTGAGCATTACCCGTTGAATAACCTTAGTGGTGGAAACTGATTTTTCAGTGCCACTAAGCGGTGGTAGATTGAACTGGGCAATCGACGATCTATTGTCATTAAAAAAAATAAAAATCTCTTCATGAGTTGGCACCCCGCCTTCCTGTCACTTTCCCTCCAGGAACTATTTTACTTTGAGTTGCAGGTGCTTGGGTCCCTCACTCCATTCATTTGGTGTCTTCTATCGACCTCCTGTTCATAACCATGGCCTATATTTTCATGTCTCCCAGTGATATGATTTCCCTTCTACCCTTCACATGCACCACCATTCATGTCCTTTTCTTGTCAAGAACCTCTGCTTAGGTGCCTCCGGTGGTTGGTATTTTCTTGGCCCGTGGTTTTCAGACCTGTCACCATACATATCATTCCTCGTTCCTAGTTGGTTTTCGCACAACTCTATTCACAATTCCACCATTCACACCATAATGGTTGTTTGTGGCTTACAACCAACAACCATTACCAGGATTGCTCTACCTTCCTATCATTTTTGGTGACAGGCACTACTATGCATATCTTCTGGCTCGAGTTCCTATCTTTTCTTTGCCAAAATCCTTTTTGTGTCCATTGTGAGGTGTTAACTTTTATTCCCCGCGGCTGGTATCATGGTCCATTAACATATCTTTGATGGCCTCAACAATGTTTCTTCACACATGGTTGATCACTAGATGGTCGACCCTCATTGGTCATCTTCTTTCATCAGTGGATGCTCTTCCTACCTATCCTGATGTTGTCATCTCCTAGTCGACCAACTGGAAGTGTTCGTCCTTCATACTACCATGTCTCTCTCCATCGTTGCCGCTTAGCTGTCCATATCCAACAATATGCTCTTGACGGTTGTCATTGCTATTGTACGACGTCCATCTTGTTCCATCCACCTTATTTCCTGTCACATCTTTGTAGATCTTCCATCTTTGACGTACACTGTTCCATCATTTTGAGACATGTGATGTACCTACTTCCTGTTCAGGATTGTCATGTTTCTCTCTCACTCATGGTGATTGATCTTCCATCTCCAGCGTACACTATTCCATCATTTTGAGGCATGCAACATACCCACTTCCTGTTTGGGTTCATCACATTTCTCTCTCACTCATGGTGATTGGTAATTTTTTTCTTAGTTTATTTCCTTCTTTTATTTTATATTTTGTGTTTCCTTTTGTCAAATGACAGGTTACCCCGTGGATGGTTCAACCAATCAACTAGGGGGAAGGGTCATCACTGTCACCATTTCTTCCAAGGGTTCATCATTGTTATTATTTTTGCATTAAACCCTCATTACTATATTCACTGACATTCTCTATTAAGTATTCATTATCAAATTTAGCATTTGTTACTGTTAAACCACCTTACCAAAACCATACTTGTCCGAGTTACTAGTATTGAGCTACAATGAGTTTTTGCAAACACGGAAAAAGGTCACCACCCATGTCATGAGCCCATCACTCTGAAAAATTTAAAAATGCATGCCGAAGCATATGTATAATTTTAGAAGGCCCATTCAGATGTTTATTTCAAACAGTTGAGAGGGTTCAAAGAGAAAATTGTGTTGGAATTCACCCATAATTTTCACAAGCAAAAGGCTATTGTTCAAGGGCTGGATATTACGATTACCATGGAAACCATTGCTGAAATTTTTGGACTTCCACTGAAAGGAGAATAATATTTTCCCAAGAAATCCAAGTAATCTATAGAGTTACTGCCAACGCGAAAGAAATTCATGCAAAGGGGCTAATATGTGGAAATGGTTTTTGGGCAGGGCACCAAATTACAATCCTTACGAAGACATTGGAGGGAAGTCACCAGGTACATCATTCATTATATCACCTGTGAAGGAAGATTTAAATATGTTTTTTCCTAGCATTTCAAATTAATGTTGCATTTGCAGCAAGGGTTATTGATTAATATTCCATATTTTTTATATCGTGCCCTGCAATGAATGTCTAAAACGGTGAGAAGTGGTAAACCCCATTGTCTATCCCACCATGGTTTGATAAAATTGTTGGTAGTTTGAGAATTGAAGTTATTGTCTCCTCCCAGTGATTGGGACTCATTTGTCCATTCTTAGGATGATGAGGATATCGGACCCTCTAAGGAAGAGGAATCTTCTGCAGAGGGTTCCTTTGAAGAAAATTCTTTAGATGGAGAGTCTGTCTCTGATGGGTCACCTAAGAAGGCCAGTGAAAATAAAAATAAAGGAAGCCCTGGTGAATCCTCTGTACAAACCCCAAAACTTGGAAGAAGAACGACCTAGAGTACCACAAGGCGAGTTGCATCAAAGTTTAACAAGCCGAAACCCTTGCCCCCACATGAGAAGGGCCATGAGAAAAACAAATCCTTAGAACTACCACTCACTAGTCAATCTGGTGACAAGAAGGGAAAACAAAAATTTGATGTTTCAACTAAATTAGATAACTAGCCCAGGTAGTTGGTAGTGTGTTGGGTTCTGAGGAAATAGAAGTTTTGTCTAAGGTAACGGGGAAACGAGGGAAATTCCATAGGGAATTTAGTAGGGAAAATGCCAAAAGGCAAAAGAATGAGAAATGAGGCAACAAGCCAGTGAGTCTCCAAAAGATTCACCTAGTACTGACCTAGAAAATGAGCCAATAGAAAATCAACAGGAGAAAACAAAGGATGCTAGGGCCATGACACCACCAAAACGAAATCAAGAATAGGAGACAAAAAATTTAGTGACCCTAGAGATAGAAGCATAGATTCTAGAGGAACCAATGGACAATGTTGATAATAATCCTCAAACACAGATCATGGCAGAAGGCATTGTCCATGAAATAGAACAAGAGAGGCTAGAGCATGATGAGCTATTTGCTTCTTACCCACATGAGGATGAGAAGATAGATGAATTTATTGATGATGTGAATGAAAGTATTCAGACTGAAAGCCATGAAACCAAGGGGGAATTTGAGGAGGAAGATCCTCCAAGTGTAACAAAAAAAGAATTTTTGGATCTGAAAGCTAAATTGGCTAAAGTACAGACATAAAACCAGACCTTACATGGGTTGTTACAAGAAGCTCATTCCACTATCAATTCACAAGCAAAAGAGATAGGTGAACTCAAGGTTGAACTTAACAAAGTAAAATTTTTCTCAAATGTCTATTTAGGAAAACAAGAAAAAGGTTCAGGCAATACAACAACAATGGGTCGATGAGTACAAAGGTACTTTATAGAAACTCACAACTCTACCCAGTTTGTAACCTTTGTATAAGGACATGCAAATTGTCTAGCTGGGGGGAAATGATGAGTGTAGAATATTTCATTATTTTTTCCTTATAATTTCCTCTTTACCTCTATCTTTGTCCATATTCCTATCACCATTTGCTGAAGGAACCTTAATATTTAATAAAATATGGAAAAAAAATTAGGATTAATAAATTACTAAAAAATCATGATAATTCTGACTGTTTCATGTCCAAATGGCAGGAGATAGTTAGAGAGGAATTTGAAGCTGCTACGAGCATGAGGACCTCAAGAGATCGGTGGAATGAAATTAGAAAGACTTTGTTAGTGATCGATCATTTTTGTTTAGGATGCTTTGTTTTAATGTTATAAGTGGCTTGCGGCTCTTTGACGTTTTTCATAAACTCTTGGTTGTGAGTGGTTGATAGGCCAAATGAACAAACAAACTTATTTACTTACTGATAATATGATTGGTATATATATATGTGTGTATGATGAAACACGGATATATATATGGAGATAATAGAAATCACATATTGGTGTTAAATCTGTGTTTATAATTTGTTGTTGTGATTTGAAGGAATGATAAGTAGCGTGGAATAATTCTGTGATTGTGAGCTTCTAATCACTCAATAGCCAGGGAAGGCAGGGCCCACTTCCCCGATTGTTGGTGATACTTTCATTTTTGTGTGTGGTAATGTATGTTTCTTCGTAATTATTCAATTTGTTTCATATTGCTTATTGTGTTATCAGATCCTTATTAGTTTACTTAATGAATGTATTCAGTCCTTGTTGGCTTGTTCAATACTTATCAGTTTGCATAATCCATTAACTATAATTGAAGAATTGAATAGTTAATTGAGATTGAAAGAAAATCTATGTTTAGTAGCATAGATTATAGAGAATTTACTTTTGTTTATTACATAGTTAATTTTGTTTATTTTATTTTCAGAAAGGTTTTCGTTCTGTTAGAGATTTTCAATTCTATTTTGTTGTGTGCTAGTGATCGGTTCTTTGTTGTAGGGTCATTTCTTCATGAGTTCCTCTCACATATGTGACAGGAAGTCTACAAACCAAATTTCTGCTAAAAAATAGATTATATTAGTTTGCATCCATCAAACCTTAGTTTATCGATTGCGACACTTCGACATACTACCACAACATGGTTCAAAAGCCTACATTCTCGGATTGACACTTTAGTATGAATTGAGGAAGTTATTTCTAAGAATTAATTCATAACCATTACAAGAACAATCTACAACCATAGTTTAATCTAGTCAGATGGATCAATAGGTGTTGAGACATTACAAATTGGTGAATCACCTTCCAAATCTATATGAATAGAAGGCTTCTGCAATGATGAGAGAATAGGAGATGGAGACTCTACTTCAACTTGTGGTGTTGACTCAACTGGAACTTTTGGTGCTTTTGTTGATTTTTCCTGTTGATTCACCTTTTCCTTTAAGCTTTTTGCCATTTTGCTAATCTTTGTATCTTTTGGAGGATTGTTCATAGCTTCACTCTTGGTTTTGATTTAGAAGAATAAGGTAGAGATGACTGAACTATTGGTAGCTCTGCAACTGGAATAGCTACCTTCTCTATCTTCTTACTGTTCAAGAATATCTTAATATTCTTGATAACTAAGCTTGTTCTTTCCTCAATTGAGGTGCCCTCTTTGGCAAACCAATCAACTTGTGGAAGTGACTACTGCTCGACCTAATCTCAAGCATACATGGGAAGTAGAACTTCCCCATTATCATCTAACAAACCCTCCACATCTTCAAATAAGAAATCAACTATCTACTAAAGAGTAATTCTGCTATAGTTACACTTATGCACTTCGAACTCATCTACATAATTAACCCAAAAAAATTCAAATGTAGGTACATGTGCATGATTTTGACCAAGACGGGCTATGAAGACACCATGAGGATGATATGAACGTCTCCCCTTGAAAATATTGAGTCCAAACTCTGAAATTTCATCACTCATCAACTTGGCATTAGCTGTTCATCTACATCTGTATATGCTCATCTCAAACGAAAAAATAAATGCAGGCTTGCGTCTGTTACGCAAAAATGTGTGTACTTCATGTACTTGCCTTAGAAATTCCATGAACATGACCTCATCCATTGGATATCTAGGTAGTGTGACTGGATCACCTGAGAAGCCATATACTCTTATGTAGGAGAACATAGGGAATTGGATAAACCAATTAGCCCACTCTGCCATTGCCAATCTGGCATCTACTAAAATTCTGATATGCAACTCGTCATCAAGATCCTGCACAGTATGCATTAAGAATAGATCATTCACCCACTTGTAAGGTCGCTCATACTCTGAAAACTCTAACTGTGCATAATGATCATACACATGTTGAACAACCAAAGTTCCAGTGACATTTAAACCTCTAAACTTGCCTTGAAAGGCCATTAAGAGGTAGGATATCATGTAGAATTCATGGTGCTTGAAGAACTTTATCATCTGATGGTGGAGACAATCATTGATTAATGTTGGTCGGACATAGTGTTTTGTTCTGTCAACAATCTGGGACATGATGTAAAACATCCAAGGCTAAAATTTATTGGCCTCTGCTTGACCTATGATTCGATTGAGCAAAGTAATCATGACTGTAAATTCATCCTTAAACTCACTGTGCCCAACATTCCTTGGCAAAGCATTATGCTTCTCTTTCAACCACTTCTGAGCCATTCTTTTTCGACACTTGTCCTTTTGTGCATACCACACCTTTTCACATTCTTCAATATATATGATGAATTTTTTTGTCCATGGTGGTATTGCAAAACATTTCTCAATATCTTCCAACCTAAGGCTACAAATAATACGCCCATTTTCTGATATGATTTCTCATGAAGTTGAATTGTAATGCTTGATACAAGAAATTATGAATTCAAAGGCTTTGCACCAAGATGAGAATAGAAGCTGCTATAAGGAACCAAAAATGATCAAGATTCTTGCCTACAATGTTTCCTATGCCTTCCAAAGAATACAAATCAATGACTAGAAACACATGATACAAGTTGATTTTGAAGGTTCTCAAGAAATCACGGAGCAACACTTATTTGGTTCTGATTTCTATTGGAGAGTACTGCATGTTTGAAAACTTGAAGTTTGATTGCAAACACACCTATGTTTGGAAAAAATTTGCACAAGAGCTAAAAATAGATCACTGGTTTTTCTTCAAAAAAAAGGCAATTTTTTGAAAAAAATTTGAGGTCTAGGTTTTACAAATAATCATATTTTGAAGAGACCTAGATCGTCAAATTTTGAAAATGCCGACTTTTTCCCAAACATGCAAAATTTCCTAAAACATAGGTCTGAAAAACAGAGGTCTGGGTTTTGTAGACAATTTCATTTTGAAGAGACCAAGATCATCAAATTTTGCAAAATCTGAGGATTTCCCAAACATACGTGATTTCCTAAAAAATAGGGGCCGACATGTAAATTTTTAAAATTTTCCAATCTTCAAGAGGAATGAAAACAAGTAGACCCAAATCATTAAAACTTGAAAATTTTGACCACCTATTTCTGAAACATGAAGCCCTAGAAAATTAGACCATGTAAAAGTGTGCTTCTATGCTTACCAATTCTGAATCCATGAAGAACATTGAAAAAAAAAATTGTTTGAGTCTCCAAATCTTAATGAGAAGACAATTTTATGTTTCTTCCTTTGAAAGCCAACCATTGAATTATGAAAAATGAATGCTAAAAGCTTTCTTAAATATGGTTTGGAGATAAAAAGTGCTTTCACTCAAAACCTTATTATTTCGGAGTTTGCATGCAAAAATATATGACTTTGTTTGCATTAAAAATTTGACTTCGTTTGCATCAAATGTTGAATTCCTCTTTTATAGCTGAAAAAACACATGTGTATGAAGACTTCTTTTGAGAAATGCATGACAAAAACAGAAAAAATTGCTAATGCATGGAGAGTTAGGTGCCCTCCTTGAAATAAGGTGCCTGACTTTCCCAAAGAGAATTTTTTATGATTTTTCATTTTTTTGCTTTTCATGTTTTCGTTTGGAGCCTGCTTCTATCATTAATGACCCAACAAACTGGCACTGTTAATTGATAATATTTGTTTGACCATGGCAATCTCATCTTTGACCACTATTGAAGTGATCCTCAACTTCGTTTCAGTATCTGACGACATCTAATTGTGATTATATACCCCAAAAACTATTGACAAAGGTTGAGTTGAAGAAAACATGAATGAGGCGAAAAAAATATTCCTTGGGAAAAAAGGTGCCCTCTTTGAAATAAGGTGCCTAAGTCTTCCAGACTTAGTTTAATTTTTGAGATTTTCAATTTTTTTGGTTTGTGTGTCTCTAGAATCTAGTACCCCCTATTTGAGCATATTTTTTCCCAATCCGTGAACAACTGATACTAAAATTCAGTTAATTTGGTAAGCCTAATCAAATATGAGAAGAATGATACCTCATGCCAACCTTTGTTATTGCATTTAACTAATTTTCTAAAAGTTAGAACCAGGTTGACGAAGAAGTTTTAACCTTTTTTGAAAAATGCAAAAAAAATTCTAAGTGTTGAAGACTTGAGTGCCCTCCTTGAAAAAAGGCACCCAACATCTCCAGACTTAGTTTTATTTTGAGAATTTTAAAATTTTTGGTTGAATTTTTCCATTTTACATGAAATGCCTCTGTTTGATTTGCAATTCCCGTTGTTTGATAGATCCTGTGAACTGGATGATGGATTCGTTGAGGAGCCTAAACATATTTGAGATGACCTCCAACTTTTCAAACACTAAAACTACTTTTGATTTCTTTTTGTGCAAATAGAATTGGGATGACAAAATGAGATTGCATGTTTTTCAAAAAAATGTATTGTTTTTTTAAAGGCATGAAATGCTAGGTGCATCCCTTGAAATAAGGTTCCTTTTCTTTTCCTTTCTTTTCCAGACAGTTTTATTTTCATGATTTTCAAGTTCTCCTCATATTTTGTTCACCACCTTTGCTGATTGTGAGTTGTGTTCACCGTTATGCGTGCATGATCTATGGAAGCTTAAAAAATGGCTAAGGCATCGACTATCAGACACCTCCCTTGAAATAAGGTGCCTTTCTCTTCTAGTGTTAGAATATTTTTTGCAAATTTCACTATTTTTAAAAATTTCCTATGGGTTTTTTATTTTTTTATTTTTCTATTTTTCCCCAAATACAAAATCCAAATTTCATAAAAATAAAAAAATCAGAGCTTTTATTCTCCAACCCAAAAATTATGAAGTAATAATATATATTTATATATATATATATATATTCACCAGGGATCTATAAAATTAATTGAGGAAATAAATCTAAAAGACCATTTTCAGTCAAGAAACTACATTGATTTTCTTGAAGAAATAGTTTTCCAAAGAAGGGATTTTTGGCAACCACTCAGATTTCAACATGGGTTTTCTATTTGCAATCCACAACCAAAATTTAAATGATTTCCAACTGCATATTCAAACTATAAACTTTTCAAAATGAAACTATTAATTGAATGAACCTGATTTCTTGAGTTTGAGGGGATCCAGAAATGGTGCTCAGCTCCCAACCTCATCTCCACAGATTTTCACAACCACAAACCACAACCCACAAAAATGCAACAACTCTTCCTCGCCTCCATTTCCAATTTTCCAAAAACTTCATCCTCCAAAAATTGTGATGCAAAATCCAAACATAAGGATAAACCCCTAAAAATTCAACCACCACCCTCATAAATTCTTCAAAACAGAAAATTAGAAAATATCTCAATTTCTTCAATTTTGAATTCAAACTTTCAATTTTGACTTTTAAATCATTTTTCAATTTTGAATTTCAACCAATATGCATAAATTTCCAAAATGAATAATTTAACTTATTTCAACCTTATAAATTTAATTAATTAATAAAATAGATTTAATCAACGATTAAATTATTTATTAATTAAATTAAATTAAACATAAAATAAATTACATTTCAATATAATTCCATATTACATTACTCAACAACTTAAATACCTTAAGCCATTTAATTACCCCTTTTCTAACTTGCAATTAAATAACGAAGAGAGGGCACAATATTCAAAGCAACACAACCTAACAAACAACTGACGACATACAAGGACTAGGGTGATGACTTGGCACGAAAACCTAGCTACTATCTCCCAATCGAATATCGTTGGGTATTGAACACGCTCCAACCTGTGAAACCAGGTGGAGTCGATGTCCTGTACCTGTCAACCTGTAATTCAAGTAAACAACAACATATAATATGAACAGCATAAAATTCACACCGTGAAGAGGAAATCATAGAATTGTAGGGCACTCGCAAGCGAGTGATGCGATACCGTCCCCTTCACCAATACAATGCAACTAACTGACAATTCTAACATATTAGTATAATCCAAAGCATAATCATCTTTAATTCAAATAACCACTATGCTAATCCAAAGCATGGAATAAAGATAACATCTGAATAACCATAAACTCATCAAAGCAACATACCCACACAAAGACACACTGTCCAACCAGAAGGCAAAACGGAGGGGTATTACATGTTTGACAACAAACCCATAAAACCCTAAATCAAGTCTATTTTTAGAAATTTCTAAAAAATAGAAAATTTTCTTTTATTTTTATTTTTTACTTTTGATGACATTTTTTACAAGAATTTGATCATTTTTACCAAAATGCCTTAATAAAGCAATTTTTTAAAATTTTGGGCATTACACTTCTAAAAATGATCGAAGAATCTAGAGAATTTGTGTGAAGAGGTCATGCTGAATTGACTATCGAATTCTTAAGATCAAAGACTTACATATTTGATCACCATTAATATACCTTTTTAATCTTTTGCATAATAATGGAGGCTTCATATTGATCCAAGCAATTCAACATCAATACGAATATACTTAAACATGGGATGGTAATATTGTAATTTGTGAATTCGGTTTATGTTCTCTTTTATGATTGCATTGCTTGATTGAACTCATTCTTTATAATTTCATTTCATGGGTAGGTTGGGATTTGTCTTTGTTTTGATCTCATTCATGTGATTTCATTATTGTTTCCTTATGCTTATTTTCCCCCTTACATTAATTGGCATGCCTAGTAGGACGTAGATCCTTAACAGTAATATTTTCGTAAGCTTTTGTGAGTAGTTACAAGTTTTGGAATGTTGTCATCTTTTGTAGGAATCAATATTGCAATCTAGGTCATGAAAGTCCCATAATCTTATTGTGGTTGTCATTACAGTTTTACCATAGTCATCCTAAACTTGACTACTATCGTCTTAAAGTCGACCGCTATTGTCAAAAAGGCCGCTATTGTTTATTATGTGTTGTAGGTTTTTGAGTGAACTAACATTTACAAAGCCACTTTTTTCCTAAACAGAACTGCTACTGTACTTTTTTAATTCTGCTATCGTATGTAGGAGCCACAATCATTCCAATAAAAAGGCCACTATTGAAGGTAATAGGTTTGCTACTATTTTGATTTTTGTTTCTTCTTAAATTTGCAAAAAAAATTGAGTTTTTCGTTTGCCTAACCCTAACTACTGGTTGTTTTGTTGTGCTTGTGAGGTTTTATAACATTGTTGGTGCAACCCTTGTAGGGTTATGGTGTGTTTTCGTGTGAACAACTAACTATTTGATTGCAGAGTTGACGAATGGTCCAAGGCCTTTTAATTTTCAAAGCATTTTAGTTAAAATATTTATATTTGTTTCTCATAAAAATAACTTTCTTTTCATGCATTTAAAATTGAACAATCAACTTTCACACTTCATTTAGTGTACTTAAAATTGATTTCACATTTCATTTTGGTGTACCTAAAAAGAACCTGCAAATCTCACATTTCGTATTGGTGCAATAAAAATAAACAACACAACTTGAAATGTTTCCTTTGGTGATTTTAAAATGAACTCATTTTCTATTAGTGCAATAAAAAATGAACACAACTTGAAACATTTACTTTGGTGCTTTTAAAACGAACTCATTTTTCTATTAGTGCAATAAAAATGAACAAGGCAACTTGAAATGTTTACTTTGGTGTTTTTAAAATGAACTCATTTTTTATTAGTGCTATAAAAATGAACAAGTCATCTTTTTTTATTGCACTAAAATTATTTATGGCATTTCTTGCTTGAAGTCTCAAATATTTGAAGTTGGTGCATCTAAAAAAAAATGAATTGTTATCTTTAGACACTTCATATTTGGGCTAAAATTCAAATTGCTATAAATTATCTACTATGTCTACCGTGTTTGACAAACCAAGTGCGTATCCTCTCCCCTACATCTTTGGAAAATCCTAGGTGATGAGAAATACTTTGGGTTTCACATTCCTTTTTGCATCATTACCTTTAGATCAATACTACCTAAGAGACACATCCCAAAAGAAGAACTCAAAGGTGACCCAAAGCAGAGTTTCCCTCAACGTACTATATAAAGAATTTAGGCAAAAGCCAAGATTTAACAAGCGTTAGCCTTTTCTAGACAGTTTCATTCAAAACAAGGAGGTAAATTTGCATATAAGTGCCCCTAGTAGGGTTGGTTAAAGCCTTAAGTGGTTTGTTATGCACTCATAAGGCATTAGTCCCTCAAGTAGCGTCTAAACACCTTATGGTAGTTTTCCCACCTTATTGATTGAGATATTCTACTTCGCGACATAGTTAAGTGGAAGGGATGTGCACCGTACCTTGAAGATAATTTACTCACCATATGAACTCCCTTAAGTTGAGACAGAAATCCCTGGCTTAGCATAAGCTACTTGTAGCTTTCCAGGGAAAGGGTGATTTGGGTTATCTTTCCATTCTAGGAGGACCCTATCTGTTCACTCTCGAAAGAATTAAGTGTATACATCCCTTTGGGTTTCCCTAACCTTGAGTTGAAGGAGCTTCCAAGTTTTGGGCATGAAAGTGTTGTCATTGGCCAATTTGAACTTAGGGATAATATTGTTTGAAATATTTTCGATGTTGTTGCCAATTTAAACTTGGGTTAATTTTGGCCTCTTATAATTGAAACATACAATCAGTTTTATATAATTTTTTTTATATGTTTTATCACTTGTTGTATCTCAGACACAATTTTCAAAATATTAGATTAAACAAGCATCGCAAACTTGCAAACTTATCTAATGAACTGCTATCAAGAAACTGGAAATTTTTGAAATAGAGTCGCTATTGTCATTTTGGTCACTTTTATTCTAGGAATATTGTCGATGTCATCCTAAATTTCCATATCTTTTGTGAAAAGGAACACTAGTTTCCTCTTTATTTTACTAGTCATATATTTAAACAAATATTGCTTTTGCTAAAATTATCACAATCGTTTTGTAAAAGGAACCACTACTATCCAAAAGATTGTCGCTACAGTCCTGAACAAAAACTACTATTATCCTACATTCTAGTGCATATTAGAATTGGTCCAAAATTGGTTAATCCATCATCCTTTGAAACACAAACAATCTGACCTGCAACAAATCATATCAACATTTTTTTCATATCCATCAACAAATCAAAACATCAACCCAATTTTTAGACACATACTAAACACAACTTGGATTATCCTCTTGCTATCATTTTCTAGGATATTAACATCAACCTTTGCTTGCAACCTCATAGCTAGTTCAAGTAGAGTATACACTTATCCTCTAAAATAGAGAAAGATATCAATCCAAGTCTTGTACACCTTGTGTCCTAAGATAAGTGTCATATCAAAACATTTAACAAATCACTCATACTCTTATCCTAGGGTCTTGAGCATCAAACACATAATCTATAGAAAACCATAAAAAACCTTTGACCAAAAGGTTTTCACGCATCATCTTCATACGTCATTTTATCAAAAAATATCAAAAACAAAACACCATCCCATTTTCATAAACTAGTTATCACAAAAATTACCAAGGTCTTGAGCTAGTTTATGACTACAACGAGATCTCAACAAAAAAAAAATAATGGAAGTAAACAAGAGTAGTTCTAGTGCACCCAAGACAAACACCACTACTAAGGAGCCTCAATCAAGGGGTTATAATCCAAATGGACTTTCAACTCCTCAAGGACAACCCACATTTAAAGCTAAACAAAACCAACCACCTAGTGATGAGGAAATATTTCTTGAACATCAAAACATGATTTCTAGGAAAAACCAACCTCCTCATTCTCAAGATGTCATCATAGAAGAATATGATAGTGATGAGGAACTTACCGACAAAAAACTCTTAGAGTACTCCCAAGATCCTAAGATGTTGAAACTTATGGACAAAATGATTGGGAAGAACACAAAATCATATTTCCTTACACTAGCACAAAGTGGTGCAAAACTACCCATAGAATTTAATGTATACATTATTAAGGATCCTAATCTCATTCCATTAGGAGACCAAACGGTGGTTAGATAGATACCAAAACCAATGATGAATCCCAAGATACCACCTTTTTTCTCACAACAACAAAACAAAGATCAATCTACACCACAACCTATGGATAACCCATTGTATAGGAAACCATCACAAATTGAGCAAGCAGTGGTAGCTCAACAATATCTAGGAAAATCAACTCAAAACATACCACCACACAACACTATGCAAAACATGGTAAGCCTTCCAACAAGGCCACCACAACATGTAGTAGACCAACAAGGTAACATCCCATCACAAGGACAATACATACAACAACAAACATCATATTATGACCCTTAAAATAACACATAATATCAACAAGGGCAATCACAAAAAAATCCCCAAAATCAAGGTGTACCCCAAATGCACTACCAAGGTACTCCTCAAAACCAACAACATCAAGGTATACCCCAAACACATCATCTGGGTATTCCTCGAGATCAACACCAAGGTGTACCCCAAAAACACTACCAAGGTACTCCTCAAAACCAACATCAAGATGTTCCTCAAGATCAACACCAAGGTGTACCTTGAACGCACTACCAAGGTACTCCCCATAATCCACAACATCAAGGTATACCCCAAACACATCATCAAGGTATTCCTCAAAATCAACATCAAGGTGTACCCCAAACACACTGTAATCTAGGGTAAAATTCTAGGTTAATGTAAAATAGCATAAAACTAACGCTAAACCAACAATAGAGCACAAATAAGCATAAAAATATAAAGCAATATCACCATAAATTATTCATACCATAATTGATTCAACTCCATTACTCTTCTCCATCTTGCTCGAATGTACTTAATGCCCTCAGATTTGAGTATGCTCTAATAAGCCTATGACAATGACTAGCAAAATATTAAAGATTGTTGTCTCACACTAGCAACATGTACTTGCATATGAACTAAATGGATGAAAATGTAGAAAACACAAATTTGAATGAATGGCTGAGATTAAAAGCCAATAAGATATTACAATCAATGGCCAAGATTGAAATATGTAGTATGAAATAGGGTTAGGATTAAATTAGGGCAAAGATAAGGATGAATGGCTAAGATTGAATTATAAGATAATACAATCAAGGGTTGGGATTAAATGAGATTTCAATCTAGATAAGATTTGATGTGGAAGATAAGATTGACACAGAAAAGGAGGTTGTAGGAGAAATTCAAATGAATAATTAAATAATAAAAATATTATTTAATTATAGAAGACATGTGACAAGTTGAATTTTTCATTAAATAACAATTTAATTCAAAAGTGGGACATTTGACAAGCTCATTTTTGAATTTAAATAATAATTTAATTCAAAAATAGGAAGAAGATGAAAAATTAGTGGGTAATTAAGTAAATAAAATTTATTTAATTTAAGGATAGAAAATGTAGAGTCTAAGCTAATGTATTGTAAACTTGGTAGAATATACTCAATTCAAATGTTTAACTAACTGAACAATCCACTCCACATTGCTCAAGACTACATTGAATTGTCAACCCAAGGCTTGTAAGCTTATGATGGGGCAACATTATATATGCCTTCAAAGCCTCAAAAATACTTAAGTTACCTTACTCGGGTTATTCTACTTACTAGAAAACTCATAGAATTATAAAACATTAAAAGACAACCAAAACTAGTGGCTACAGGTACCTACAACTTAGGCTATGACTGAATTGTTACTAATGAAATGATGTTGTAATAACTCAAAACTCATGAAAACTAATGACTCGACTAAATTAACCTTTG
Source organism: Sequoiadendron giganteum (assembly GCA_007115665.2). NCBI lineage: Eukaryota > Viridiplantae > Streptophyta > Pinopsida > Cupressales > Cupressaceae > Sequoiadendron > Sequoiadendron giganteum. The sequence goes on from CM021102.1 coordinate 476,821,849, forward strand.
GAGTACTATTGGTTAACCATTACATGCATATCCATAAACATTCATTAACAATAAGTGAGATATGAAATTCTAATTAACTTGCATATTATTCTTGAAACAATGAGAAACTAATAACAACTATTAAACAAAAATAAATAACTGGAAAATGAAGTGAGAAAAAATACATGGTTGGCCTACTCAAGTGGTTGTTCTCACTTTAGTTGAACCCAAATCTAGACAATAGATTATATTCATTCCATAAGATTAACTCCATTCATTGTATATTCATGAAGACTACACAATATCTTTTACAAATTGTATTTAATCATTTTGAATATTTCATGTCTTGAAAACTAAAAGGTAACTGATAACATAAAATTGAAAAACCAACTAACTATCCTATAGATTCAACCAACGACTATATATAAGCTTGAGGGAATATTTATTCAAAGTAATAACTTAACTGAAACCATTAACTCCACTCCCAAATATTTAGAGTGTAGAGTTAAGACCAACTTATTCAACTTATAACTGAAAAGAAAAAGGAATTCTAATAGGATTAAAACTTGTCAAAACAGAATCATATGTAAACATACAACCACTTGTCAAAATCTCATGAGTAAAGGAGACTTCTTCTTCAACATTTATTAACTGGTTATAATAACATCATGCTCAACCTTCATCAAGTGCCTTTAATTAACAACCATCACGTTCAGCTTAACCTGGAGCTCCCCTATTTTGGTGTCTAGTCGCTCCTTTTGTTATGGGTTCATCTCGCAACTGCTACGTGCCATGGTTCCTCTTTAGTTGCAAATAAGTTAATTCCGCAAAACATGTACACAAGGATAACTATCATAATTAAATCATAGCATTCCATCAACATTCCATACATATCTTCATATAAACCATACAACACTAATATATTATAACCATAATTCCGTATCATATTTAAGGTTCAAGTCTGCATAATGGATATGAAAAGATAGTATAATGTAGGAACATTGTCTAGAAAGTGTATCTAAAAGTATCTTAGGATATGCATAAAAACAACAGAAAATAAGCTATTATCTAGACCTATCAGAAAAGGCTAATGGATCATTAAATAATTAAAATAATTATTTAATTATAGTTGAAAGATGGATAAATGATTAAATAAATAAAATTTATTTAATTGTAGTAGAAAGGGACGAAGCAAAATTGGAAGGCATAATGAAAGTGCTTTAGATGTACAAAGAGAAAGGGTTAAGCAATATAGCTATAGAAAGTGACTCCAATGTAACCATCAACGCTATTATAAAGGGACAAAGTGAAGATTGGAGATCCCAATAAAAAATACACAGAATAAAAGAACTGATGGCAGAACTACATGTACTATTGATAAGTCACATCTATAGGGAATCAAATACAGTGACAAACCATATAGAAAATTAGGGTTTGGATTAGCTGGAAGAAGTGAAAATAAGGAAAGAATCTTAAATGTGGTAGGGGCTAAAAGAAATAATCTTAACAAAAAAGCACATTGGCAGCAATGGGTAGGTAAGTTCAGAGCCAGGTATGAACAACTGAACTCGCCTCTTTAATATGAAACCCTGATTTGTAACACTAAGCCTTGAAATAAATGAAGAAAATAAAACATTCCCTGTCCATGCAAAATAGCATCTGGGAAAAACCTAAGATTTAGCAGACACCTAAATTTTTTCTCATTGGTATAACGAGAAACGAGAAAGAATACAACAACTGCCTTCCTAATAAGCAAAGACTTGGATAGATGATCTCATCTACCCTATTATAATCATCTAACTATTCATATCTCCCATACTTTCTAGTGACAACCACTGCTTATCATACAACCAAAGCCCTATAACATGCTTGACTCCCATTACGCCAAGTTTTGAAATAGACCCCAAAATCCCTATTCTTGCTTGGTTGAGGCCACACTTTCACTGTTTCCCATCCACTGCTTAACATTACACAATGGTACATGTTGCAATCTGACAACTTGCCCTCCAAGTAAGAAATCTAAGATACCAATAACTATGTGTATTTCAAAAAAGGAAGAAAGTATATGTATTTAGCCAATGACACTGCCAAGTTTGACAGTTTTTGAGACTTAAACATAAAAAGACAAAAGGGAATAAGGCCCAGTGTTGTAGGGGGCCTCAAGTATATATCCTACCAAAATTGAGTTAGTGTTTAGTCCAATGACCCATAAATATTCTTTAAAACTTAAGTCTAAAAGAAAGAACCCTTAGTGTCGTAACAAAGGGCAAAACAAGAGAGACTGGCATGATAGTCTAATACTTTGAGAATGAAAGAATTGTGCCTTTGGCACAAAATCTAAAAGTAAAAAGCCAACATAAATACACCCAGATTCCTTCGTAATGCCCTAGAGGGTCATTTCAACCGAGCAAATTTCCAATTAATAAAATCAATATCAGGCCCTAAAGAATTGCAAATAGTATAAAATATGTGTATCAAGGAATTGAATCACCCAGATTACATGTTAAATACTGTATCTTAAAGTAAGGGTGAAACCCCATAAAGCAATTAAATACACTTCGTGTTGAACATATTTAAAAAAAACAACACAAAGAGACATTAACTGAGGTACATAAATAAATTGCATTAAAATTGCATCTGAAGCATGATACATATGATACAACTATAAACGTAGTTTCCTAGCAAAATGAAAAGGTAAGATAGGTCTAGAAAGCTTGACAAAGTAAATGAAAAGCTCAAGTAACTAACACAAGACACATCAAATATAATTCCTTCAATAGGTAGTATGTTTCTTGTCTCGTCTTAGATAATGGAACACGATATATTATGGGGGATCCTTCCTCCAAACATGAAATCCAAGATTGATGTTTATTTGCCAAAAGGAAAAAAAACCCATGTAGATAAGTACAGGGAAGAATTTTGCACATAGCTTTAGGGTAAGAAAGTGTACCTAGTTATAGAAACTGATAGATAGATAGCACTTGAAACCAAAATATATGTAAAAGAGGTTTATGGACCTAATATTGAAGGCGGCCTCAAGTACATAACATATACTGAATCAGTGTGTAGTTTAATGAGCACTCAGTTAATATTTTAACATTGAATGTTAAAGTGAGAATGTAACCCCATAAAACAAATAAATTTAGTCCCCATGGTGTGCTTGCTGGACTCAAGGGAACACTAAGAGGGGGGGTGAATCAGTGTTCAATAAAATTTAAACTTCATCAATCTGAAACTTGAAACCATTTCAACATTGCATTAAAGAAAAGATACATGCATTCAAAGTAATCATTCATGACACCGTGACACACATATTTTTGTGTGGAAACCTTGTTAGGGGAAAAACCACGGTGGAGGTTAATCCATAATTTGAGTACTCAAATATAATTGTTTACAAAAGGAATGCACTTGCATTCAGGCACACTGCCTAGAGCTCACTGCTCAAAAGAAAAGGCTCACTGCCACAAAAAAGTTTAGATTAAGACCATACGAAGGTTGAAATGAGATGATAACATCTATTTATGCTAGGTTATAGTTCCAGTGAAGCTCATAGATTGAATTTTGGATTTGTAGACCGATTATGCTCTTCTCTCTGCTTTGCTCTTCGCTCAACACCTAGACTAGTTTGCACTATTATTCTGCTCAATCTCGCATCACACACATATTCACATGCTTACACACTTCTTCGCTTCTAATCACATACCTTGCACACACTAAATGATAGAATTGATCTCATATATATCCGCTAACAAGGATTTACTCATTCATCAGTCAACTTCATAAAATATTAAGTTACTTTCATCTTGTCGGCTAGATCCATCATTAATTCTTTATGCGCATCCTCCGAAGTTGGTTAAGACAAAGAGAGGAACCAACAAACATAATCGAGCATGAAGAAATTTAATTAATTACTCCATATACATCCGTGATTACTATATTCGTCGGGTCGGCCTTCTAGCACATATAACTTTTATGCCTGTAACCGGATGTCCTATTCTTTACTCTATTCTACTGGTAGATGCCAAAACTATACTATAGATCAGATGCTATCAAGGTTGCCTAGATTGCAGGTTGCTAGATCAATGACAAAAATTACAAGACATATGCCAATAATCTCCCCCTTTGGCATTGATGGAAACACTTAGTGAAAAATGACTAAGTGTCAGAATCATTATAGGTATACTGCCAAACTTTTTATTGCACTTTCTCCCCTGAGATTTATAAGGCATTCTCTTCCCCTATACTATATTCTTCTCTCCCTCTATAGGGAATTTTTCACTGCATTATCTCCCCCTTTGACATCAAGGACAAAGCATGGATGCCATAACTGAAAAAGATAAAAAGTGATATTGACAAGATAGTGACAAAACACGTGTTCAAAATCCTCAAAGCTTCAAAACTTTAACACATATATGCCGAAAATTCTCCTCCTTTGATCAAAACTTCAAAAACTTGAAGACAACTAACTACTATCTTTAGAAGATTATCTTATGGTTTTTCTTCATTTCTGGAAGGAATTTCTTCCAAGCATCTATTGTGATTCCAATGATAATGATCAAACTATTATTCTTGGAAGTCTTGTTAACAATTTCAGTTAAAGATTCAAGAATTGTAATTGCTTCTTCTAATTTTACACCATTCCTCAATATTTCCACCATCTGTTCCAACCTACATTCAGGTAGATCCTTTACCTTCCAAAAAGTATCCACAAGAGTGTTCTTGGAGAGTTGAATTTTTGTGTGGGTTGACTGTAGCTCCTGGATTCTCCTCTTGATGGTGCCATCCGGATCCTGAGATATGTGAAAGGTTTTTCCAATGCCATTCAATTTTATTTCAATTTGATCCAACTTCTCTCTATAATTGTTGACTACATGGGGCCAATGGATGCAATAGTTGTAGATGATAGTGGCTAAGTTTATGCATTGCCTTAACTCATTCATTTTCTTCTTCAATTTGGAAAGGGATAGTTTGAATTGCTCATTCAAGTGAGAGATAACCTCACCAACTTCCTTTTCTTGAGCTTCAGAATTCAATGTTTCTTTGTTGCATTCAATATTTCATCAAGAAGAATATTCTGTAGGCTTTCCAATCTAATCTTGAATTGCTCAACATAAGAATTTAACACACTTAGAATCATGTCTTGATCATATGACGGTCTAACAGACCATAACCTAGCTAATTTATGCATTCCACCTTCTCCGTGAATAATCTATTGTAGCTTTTCTTGTGTCAGATCATCTTCTTCCTCATTACCTTTTTCTGGTTCAGATTCATTTTTTAGTGGATCTTTAGTTTCTTCATCAAATTCTTCGTTCGAAATATCCACAATTTCTTTTTTTTTTTCTTTTCCCTCAATTTTGTGAACTTTTCTTTTTGGAGGGTTGTATTCAATAGTTTCCTTTCCTCTTTTTTGTCCTTTATCAATGCTACCGGAAGAGGAAATAGCTTCAATTGATCTTACCGAAAGGGAAATATTGATTGATCCACACTTTTCAAGCATATTCTTAAAGAAATTCTCAAATTCTAAGTCCCAATCAGCCAAGCTCTTAGAATATGAATATATATGTTTGCATACTGGTTCGTTTGCCTTCCATACCACTTTGTTGATTTTTGGCAAGCAATTCAGGAAAAATATTACGAGACATGTAATCAAAGTGCCAAACCTGAAAGGATAGCCTGTTCCCTTTTTCAGTTGAGCATTCTCCATGAGTTGATCCTTTAACAACCCGCATAGGTCAAAGTCCTGACCTTCAATTGTCATCTTGTGTGAAATGTAGACTACGCCAGCTGATGTAGCTCCTTCTTGATTTTTGTAGAATATCTTATATGTTAATCTGTGTGCAATGTACTTTGTAATAGGATTCTTGATTGTAGTAATTATCAAGGCTCTTTGATCTTTGATTATTTTGGTTAGGTTTTCGACTTCTTTGTTTCAGATAGATTTCTTCCTTAGTATATCTCTGAATTTGCAAAATCCAGTCAAATTATCAATTACTTCCTTTGAGATGATATAAGGTTTGTCCAAAGTTAAAAAATCATCATGTAATGTGCTCAGTATGAATTTCACGAATTCCGTATTTTCAAAGTGTGGAAACTCATTCCAAATATCCAAATTCCCATGATTAGCTTCGCTCAATTGCTTCAATTCATCAGGCAGTAAAAAATTCCTCATTGACCTAATCTTTGCACTGTTATAATCATCTAGAGTGATCGACCCTTTGATTTGTTCCATTTTCCTTTCATATTTAGGGTTTGCTACTGCACACCAAATTTTATGAAGAATTTCGAGGCTAATTTGAAATACCTGATAGATTTCGAGATTTACCGATGAATCGATTTCATTGCTTCAAAATTTGACCACCGAGTGCTCTCCTTATTTCCTTCTTCAATTCAAAGTGATAAATGATGGTTTCAACTTGTCTTTTATATTTCGCACATGTGCAATAAATGTGTTTTCCCAAAAATTTTGAATACTTTGTTTTCTCAAACAACGACTGAAAAATCTTATGCTAACCTATGACTTATCTTAATTCCTTTTGTAAAGGTTATCCAAAACTTATGTACACCGTAAATACACTTTCTTGACTATTCTCTGCGTTCCCGTACCATCCATAGATAAGTGAGGAAATATTTTCTTGAAAAAATCCCCCTAGGCCAGTGGCTTGAAATCAGTTACCGAAAGAATTAGTGGAAGCAGGTTTCGGTATGGAACCATTCCCAACATCAGAATTATTCTTCCTTACCCATGTATTTTTCATTTGATCTTTGATTTCATCTGTAGTCACTTTTTCTTTCCCTTTATCATTTTTATCTATATTTTTTCCTCTGTATACCATACCTCTTTTGTCTGTAATTTTTTTTCTGCATAATCTTGCAATGTACTTATTGCAGTTGTAGCACACAATGTTTTCTTGTCTATTCCGTTGGTTTCTTCTTGATTTGAATTGATTAACAACATGCCCAAATTTACTACATGTATAACATTCAACATTTCTTCTATCAACAGAGTAACTTGACATATTTTTGCATTCAATTGATTTATGACCAAACTTTTTGCAATTGAAACACTAATAAAAAAATGATGAAACTTTTGACTTCATATTACTTTTGCACTAAGCAACCATATGACCGAACTTATTACAAGAAAAATAATATCCATTAAAATTTTGTGCATTAGGTTATCTTATCGAATACCTTCCATTTCTATTTGATCCATAACTTTCTCCCTTTTCATATCCAAGACCTCTCTTATCATTTCCACTCTTATGTCCTTGAGTCAGTTCATCAAGCTTTACTGAACTGATCTTGAAATTTTCTTTGTATTCATTTGCAATGATAAGATCATTCCCAAGAGTAGCAATCTGCTTACCAAGTTCTTCTTCATTGTTTCTGGTTCTTTGTAATTCACTTTCCAGCTAAGTGAAATCCCCATTTATTCTAGTGCATTTATCAGATTTCTCTTTCAGGGCCTGAGCAAGACTTTCTTCATTTTTCTTCCTTTCTTCAATCTCTTTAATCATCTTCATCATCATAGATTCCATCTCATGTTTAAGGTTTGTATTGTCTCTAACAAGTTTTTCACATTCTTTGGTTATTTCTTTCAAGGTTTGATTCAAGTGAGAATCATCCATATTATTGTTCTCCTTCTGTTGTATCTGATCACAAAGATCCTTTCTCTTTTCCCTGGATTTAACAATATGATCTTTCAATGACTGAATGAATTTCTCTGCATCTTTAATATTCATGAGTCCATTACATTCCAAGATCCACCTCAAGATGCTAAATTTATTTAGAGGAACTGTGCTCTGATACCAATTGTTGGACTCAAGGGAACACTGAGAGGGGGGGGGGGGTGAATCAATGTTCAATAAATTTTAAACTTCATCAATCTAAAACTTGAAACCTGTACACATCTAAAAATGGTTACAGTCGATCGAACCTATTAATTAATTAAATATGAATTATTTAATTAATGTTTCTTAAGTCTTCTACATATAAATAAATTTAATTATTTATTTATATTGTTCATTTTTCTAATTCTTCTAATTTAATTAAATAAATAAGTTTATTTAATTAATGCTACCTTCCTCTTAATTAATTAAATAGATTTTACAATTTATTTACATTAATTATCAAAGTTTAAATTCTAAATTTAAATGATTTTCTTCCCTCCACATTTAATTAAATACTTTTGATATTTAATTCCCACTTCTCTCACAAAAATTAAATATTCTTAATATTTAATTAAAAGGCTTTTTTCCTTTTCTCATAATTAAATATTTACAATATTTAATTAAAGCCTTTTCACATTTCTTTCACACATAATTAAATATTTATTTATTTAATTATGAGAGACACCTTTCAATTTGTCTCTTCATTTCCCGTTTATCAGAATTCCATCTTTTTGAATTCTCGATCTCTCACCGTTCATTTCAACAGGTTTGAACTCGACCGTCGATCTTGGCCAATCGAATTCCTACCTTCAAAAATCTATAAATACAACCCTTTCATGAGCTAAAAAGGACCTCGAATCTCATACTTTCATGCGTACTTATTAAAGTCGCAATCTTAGCAATTCATAACAATTTTAATTCAATAGTTCAATCTTGTAGATGCATATGCATTCATAATAATCTCATTCTCTCAAGTGCCATTCTATAAGCTGTGTTTGCACAACTGAGAGCAAACATATTGAAGTGAATCCTTGGAGATAGAGGACAATGAAACAAATTTGAAGAAGCTACAGTCAAGAGTTTGCATTTGATTTATTTATTTAGTTTTCTTCAATCTAATGTTTCATTGGTGTATTAGATTAGATTCAATTTAATTTGACATCATTTTATCATACACATTTCTGGCGCCCACCGTGGGGCCAATCCCCACATTTAACTTCTATTTTGCAAAATTTTCTGGCAGGTGATGGACAAAAACCGCGGTTTAGCACATACGAGTCTCGGTTCAGCGCATATGAAGTCTGTTTTAGCGCATACGATGACTGTTCTGGCGCATACATGACTTGTTCTAGCGCATAAGTGACATTTTTCAGCGCATAGACACCCTGTTTCAGTGCATCCCTGGAAATCCTTTCGGCGCATTTATAATATGTTTCAGCGCATCCGGTTACTGTTTCAATGCATTTACCATATCTTTTAGCGCATAAGTGTCCTATTCCAGCGCATACGTAACCTGTTTCGATGCATTCGGTTGTAAAAAATTTAAATTCTGATTTCGACACAATCCACGGACATAATTTTTCTGATGCTTAACAGAATGAACCAATCCTAAGGTAGACACTTAATTCTAGATTAACCAATCCTAGGATAGTCACCAAACGTATTTTTTTGTGGTTAAAATGAATCCCATGTTTTTAGTGAAGCAACATCTTCACTTAGAATAGAAAATCTTTCAATTTGGGATTTAAAATTGAACCATTATTTGCATGCTGTGATTGTGGGTAATAGGTCTATGCTCTCCCCTTAACTGGGTGATCAAAATACCAGACTTACCTTTTATTTTATGCAATTTAATGCTTTATTACATCCTTTAGAAGGCCTGCCGTAGTGGGAAAAAGTACTCACCCTACGGGAACGACCTAAGTGGGAACACCTAAAGCCAAAGTTTCCAACCCACTATAATCAAAAGCAAGTTGTGTATGAAAATCCAACTTGACGGTAGTAGATAGGATAACCATCCCCAAAGCCTTTGTTCTAAAGGTTGGGAGGTCTCTCGAGGGAGTATATCTATTGTCACGCCGAACAAAAAGACTTACTAAGAACCTAGTGTAGTAGCCGGCCGTGTCAGTATCCAAACATCATTTTAATCACGGTGCAAGGGGAGGGAAGAATCTGCCCCCAAGACACTCACCATATAGTCGCCACAGATTGTTTGCTCAAGGGATTTGGTATCCACTTTCGTCACTTTGAGTACGCACTTGGAAAAGACAAAAACACGGGCGCCCTCTAGGGGGTGACAAGGTTGTGTGAGTCGACGCGATTTTAAGATGTGGGCTGTGATTACTTTGATGACCCATTTGACAATTAAGAGTGAGTCTAATTGAATTGCTTATTCTTGTTTGAAACCTATGGAAATCTCAAGAACATACACTCTTTGTTTAGATTTTAGGGATTAACAAAACAATTGTCTGCTTCTATGCTGTGTTTGTCACATTTAAATCAGATTAAGATCATCCAAAACAAGAAAATTTTGTCAAAACTGTCAAAACGTGTCGGTTTCAGAACTGTTTTAGCACATCTGGTCTTTGTTTCAGCGCATTGGGTCTCTGTTTTAGCACATTGGGTCTTTGCTGTGTTCTGTTTCAGCGCATCTGTGTTCTATTTCAGCGCATCTATGCTCTGTTTTAGCGCATCTATCCACTGTTTCAACGCATTTGTGCTATGTTTTAGCGCATCTATTTTCCCGAGCATAGGTAATTTTTCTGGATTTTCAGAAATCAGAGTGTAGTCATCCTTCTTATTCTCACCAACTTGCAATCACATATACTTTTCATCCAAATCAAATTCTGCAATAGAGAACTCAATCACATTTAGGTATCCATTGAAATTCATCTTTCTACAAAGCTAAGATCAAACTTCACAAAGTGCAAAATCACCTTTATTTTTCAATCTTTGGTTTAATTCCCACAAGCAGGATTTTCATCCTTTTACTTAGGGAATCACGAACTAAAGATTAAAAATCTCTTAAGTCATAGAATCTTCATTCTATCTTGACTTTCATCATCATTGCACTATTTCATTCCTTTGATCAAAGTTAGTAGGATTTGAGTAAAGCTTATGCCTGTTACTATGAGGTCTCAAAAGCACATAAAAAAAGAGGAAAGTATAATAAGCAAAATGGGTGATAATATTGAAAGTGAAAACATCTTTAATGCTCCAAATAGGGAAGAAATAACTGAAGAAAGACTTCAAGAAGCAGAACAAGATCGTCAATTCCATACTCTTATGGAAAGAATTTTAGAAAGAAACAAGGAAAGATACTTCCTTTCTTTAGCCATTCAAGGAGCTAAGTTACCTGCCGATTTTGACATAGAAGGGATTAAGGAAAATCCTGAAGCTCCTCTTAACGATTTTGGTGCCCTTACTCAACAAATCAAAGAACTACAAGGGAAAATAAAAGAAATGCAAGGGGGAACACCAAAGAAGTATGTTTTGGAAGAAATATGTCCCTATCCATTCGATAGAAATCTTTGAATGATACCTTTTCCAAAACATTGCGAAATTCCTAAGTTTGATAGATATAATGGGAAAACTGACCCCATTGAACATGTAAGGGATTTCCGAAATATGAGTTTAGAATTCGCCCGTGAAGACACCTACTTAATGCGGTTGCTTCCATGAAGTTTAGGTGGACAATCCATGGAGTGGCTTTCAAAGATCACTCCCCCCATTAGAACTTTTGAAGAGTTGATAAATAAATTCATATCGCAATACTCTTACAACATCCAACATCAGATAACCATGCTTGATCTTTGTAAGATAAAACAAAAAGTAGGGGAATCTTTCACTACATTTTTACAAAGATGGAGAAGAACTTTCGCTAGATATTCTCGTCCTGTTCCTGAAAAGGAAAAGATGGAGATCTTCATCGATAGTCTTAATCAAGAAATGAGTTACAGACTAAACCTTCATTGTCCTCCATCATTTGAAAAATTGATTGAAAACACAATCACTATTGAAGGATCATTTATCAAACGTGGAGTTCTAAAAGTTGATAAAGAGGGTTCAAATTCGTACAACAACAATAACAACAATAACCATAGTAACAACAATGACAAGTCACAATTTTGGACTCGAAATAAAAATGTTGGAAATGATGGGGTAGTAGGTGCTAACAATGTGAATTCAAAACTCGTCATTCTTAATGTGTCAGGTGCTCAACGTAACAATAATGTTGGACATTCTAGCACCCAAGGCAATGTTTCTAATCAAGGAAACACAACTAATACTCGTGGAAATAATTTTGGAAATAATCAAAATTCAAGTGCGCCTAGACCATCATACTTTTCAAGTTGACGGAGTTTCACCCCCTTGGGCCAATCTTTGGAATCTATTCTCAAAGAGTTATTGAATCAAAACGCTATTACATTGCCACCACAAAAATACTATGAACCTCAAGTTAAACCACCATCATGGAATGACTCACACTTCTGTGATTATCATAGATGCAAAGGTCATAAGACAAACAGTTGCCAAGGGTTAAAGAATATCGTTCAAGATTTGATTGATAATCGTACCATCATAGTTGAGGGACACAATGTTAATAATGATCATCAAGCATTTAAAAACCCGCTCCCTAATTATCACAAAGGGGAATCCTCAAAGGATAAGGGCAAGAATGTTAATAACATCCAAGACATTATTATCAATCATATTTATACTGATGACCCTCAAGTCAATGCTATCTGAATCAAAGGAAAGTTGGAATATTGAGAGGTCAATGTTACTACAAGGGGACAAGCAAAGATCATTGTCAAAGGCGGTTCATCTAAAGCAAACAATTACGCGGCAATTCCCCCTCCAAGTCAATACAATTTGGTTGAACAATTACGAAAAACATCAGCCCAAATCTCTATCTTGGAGCTTTTAAAGTTATCACCTGCACATAAGGACATTCTGGAAAAAGCTCTCGTCAATACAACTATATCTCCTGACCTAGATACCAATAAGTTTCAAGCCATGGTGGGGCATTTGTCCTACAACACATGTTTATCTTTTTCTGAAAGAGATGATTCATCCATAACCCATCCGCATAATTCATCTTTATATTTAGAAGTCATGGTTCATAAAGCCCACATTAGACGTGTCCTTATAGATGGGGGAGCTAGATTAAATATTTGTACTTTAAAATTGGTCCTAGCTTTGGGATATTCAGCAGATTCTATAGACCCATGGAGGAAAATTACAATCAAAGCCTATGATGATGAAGAAAGAACTTCAAAAGGTCTTATCATGTTACCAATCAGAGTGGGACCTGTTGTGAAGAATACCTTTTGTCAGGTTCTCGATCGGGATTTAACCTATAACATACTATTGGGTCGTCCATGGATCCATGACATGCAAGTCGTTCCATCTACTTATCATCAATGTTTGAAGTTTCCATATGATGGACAAGAAATAACAATACCAGATGATCACAATAGCAGTCAAACTTGTTCTAACCTAAGAGAAACTTAGGACACGTTCATCCCGCATAACAGAGGGGCTTTGGCCGTATCTCCTTCTAAAAACAAAGAACAAGTGCAGGAAGTGATAAGCAATTTTGGAAAAAAGCTAAAATTGAAAGATAATGGGGTAGGAGAATATTCTTTATCTCTCTCTAATTTACCCTTATCACCAAGATCTCATGGTCAACCGTCAACATCTACACCACAAGCTGCAACACTTCAACCCCCATCACCAAATTTAATGGGATGTTTATCAAAGAAATTGAAGGAGAAGATAGAGCTATTCTCGATTGGCTCTATAAAGATGAAGAAGAATTCGTACAACATATCAAGATACCCGCACAACAATATGGAAAGGGTTATGCTATCATGCAACAAATGGGTTATGAAGGAAATGGCCCTCTAGGTAAAAGAAAAGAAGGTATTATGGAACCTATCCAATTAAAAACAATGCACCCAAAAGACAAGACGGGGATAGGATATGGTGAGGATACTAATGAAAAAGTAACACAAAGGCCATCTAATGAAGAAATAGCTGAGTCAATTCTGCGAATTCAAGAAAACAATTCTAACACTTACTCCAATGAATATGAATGGGATACCATTTTTGATGATAAATTCTGGAGGGACAAAAAGGTGGATGTCATACACAAATTCTCACCTGCATTCTTACAAGGAGAAAGCTCAAGACCTCCATTTGAATGCGTCGTACAAAGTGATCATGACTCTAGTGAGACCAATTCGATTCAAAGCGAGATAGAACATTTTGAGGAGGATACCATCTTAGACTTCTCCCATAATAACGTCATGACCCTAATGGCCAATAACTTTACTTATCCTAATGATCCATTACCCTTGGTTCATCCTGGACTCATTGATTGGGAACAAATCGCACCCATTGATGTTCCAACTTTTCCAAATGACGAAACAATAATAAATTTTCTTTGCTCATCACATCCCAAAACAAGTTCCACCGGGGAATCACCGGATCAGAGTTTTCGACAGGAAAGTGCCAAGTTTCTCAGCTATGAAATAAATAACATAAAAGAAAGACCTAATGGTGAAAAACTAACAAAGGCAGTATTAGGTCAAGAAAAAAGAAAAATGAAAGAAAGATCTAATGGTGAAAACCTAACAAAGGTAGTATTAGATCAAGAAAAGAGAAAAATAAAAAGCGTATGCAATGGTGAAAACCTTTCAAAGGCGCCAGAGGATGGGAAACTTGACACTCTTCCAGAGTACTATCAGGAAAGATCTTCCATTTTGATTGAACCAATAGAGGCACTCAATATAGGTACCACAGAAAAGCCTAAAGTGTTGCAATTGGCTGCATCTCTTACAGATGAAGAAGTACCTAAATTCACAGAATTTCTCAAAGATAATCAAATCAGTTTTGCATGGTCCTACCAAGATATGCCTGGATTAGATCCAGATCTCATCATGCATCATCTATCTATTACACCGGGGTTAAGGCTTGTAAAATAGAAACTCAGAAAAATGCATCCACACGTCGCATTGTTGGTTAAAGAGGAACTAAAGAAACTTCTAGACGTTGGATTCATCCAATCCATAGATTATGTAGAATGGATTTCAAATATTGTGCCTGTTTCAAAGCCAGACGAAAGGATCAGAATTTTCACGGATTTCAGGGATTTGAACAAAGCATGTCCTAAAGACGATTTTCCTTTACCAAACATTGATATGATTGTGGATTTAACTACTGGACATGCAATGTACTCATTAATGGATGGATTCTTAGGATACAACCAAATAAAGATTGCACCAGAAGATCAGGATAAAACGACGTTCACATGTCCTTGGGATACATATTGTTGGAATGTAATGCCATTTGGATTGAAAAATGCAGGGGCTACATATCAACGAGCAATGACAACAATTTTTCACGACATGATACATACATTTATGGAGGATTATGTTGATGATCTTCTTGCCAAGTTTAACACTAGAGGAGGACACATCGATATCTTATCTAAAATTTTCAAAAGAATGGAACAATTCAAAGTACGACTTAATCCTAAGAAATGTGTCTTTGGAGTAAAATCTAGAAAGTTATTAGGATACATTGTGTCAGAAAAAGGAATTGAAGTCGATCCAGCTAAAGTGCAAGCAATCCTTGATATGCCACCACTGAGGAACATCAATCAACTATGCTCTTTATAGGGACGGCTACAATCCATTCACAGATTCATTGCTCAATTGGCAGATAAGAGTTTACCATTTACATATCTCTTGCACAAGAATATCCCATTCAAATGGGAAAACAAATGTAACACAACCTTTGAACAAATAAAGCAATATCTCATGAATCCTCCAGTATTAGCTCCTCCAATACAAGGTGCGCCTCTCATATTATATATTGCTGCCATAGCAGTATCTTTAGGAGCATTATTGGCACAGGAAGATTACTCAGGAAAGGAACAAGCCATTTATTACATCAGTAGAACTTTAACAAGTCATGAGCTAAATTACACCTTCATTGAAAAAGCTTGTTTAGCAATAGTGTTCACTTCTCAAAAATTACGACACTACATGTTGACTCATACAGTAAAGCTTGTGGCTAAGATTGACCCACTCAAGTATCTTCTAAGCAAGGCAACCTTGACTGGCAGGTTGGCTAAATGGGTTATGATCTTGAGCGAGTTTGATATTCAATATGTGGATCAAAAAGCAATAAAAGGACAAGTAATTGCAGATCAATTAGCAGAAGCACCGATGCTGGCAGAACATCCAATACATGTTGATTTTCCTGATGTTGACATTTTCACAGTAGATATCCAACAATCATGGTCACTTTACTTTGATGGTTCTTACACTCAACATGGTTCAGGAGCAGGAATTATTTTCATCACACCTCAAGGACATATGATCCCAAAAATCTTATCGGCTAATGTTCCCTTGTACAAATAACATAGCTGAATATGAGGCATTGATAATAGGCATGAAAATTACAGTAAATTGGAAAATCATAGAACTTCAAGTTTTCGGCGACTCGCAACTTGTCATAAATCAAATCAATGATGAATATCACACTAAAGATGACAAATTGATACCTTACAAAAGAATGGTGGACGATCTCAAGAAATACTTTGTTAATATCCAGTTTGAACAGATTCTACGCATTGATAACAAAGCAGCAGACGCCATGGCTACTATTGCTTCTCTACTCCAATTGTTAGAGAATAAAAAATGGTACGATTTCCTGGTGGAACAATTGTTTTCTCCCACCCATGACAATCCTGAAACACAAATCATTTTCCATGTAACAAGTTTCGAATCTTCCTTCTATGGCCAAATCTACACTTACTTGAAAGATACTACTTTACCCTTAGACTTGTCTAGAAATCAAAAACGAAATTTCATTCGTCAATCATCTCGTTATACCTTAATTGTTGACGTCCTATACAGGTGTGGTCTGGATTGTACCCTCCTTAGGTGTCTTGAACGCGATGAATTAGAAAAAGCCTTACAAGAGGTCCATGGTGGGATTTGTGGGACACATTCAAGTGGACTAACCTTAGCAAAGAAACTTGTAAGATTAGGATACTACTGGCCAACTATGGAGAAATAATCTTTCGCCTTTGTGAAGAAATGTGCAAAATGTCAGATTCATGGGAATCTCATTCACGCTCTTGCTCAGGAATTACAACCTTTTATCACAACATGGCCTTTTGCTCAGTGGGGATTGGACTTAGTTGGCAAAATACATCCATCATCTTCAAATGGACACAAATTTATCATTACAGCCATCGAGTATTTCACTAAGTGGATTGAAGCTGTTCCTTTAACAACTGTTATGGGTAAACAAATTTCTTCATTCATTTTGAATTATATCATTTGCAGATATGGCATCCCTAGTTCCATTATAACCGATAATGGTAGACCTTTTAAAAATCAAGATGTGGATGAACTATGTGAAAGATTTCGCATCCAACACAGATACTCCAGACCTTATTATCCGCAGGGGAATGGTCAAGTTGAAGCTTCAAACAGAACAATTTTGAAAATTTTGAAGAAAAAAATGAATGAAGCAGGTCGTGATTGGCATGTCCAATTAAATCCAACATTATGGGCCTATCAAACAAGCATTCACACACTGATAGGAGCTACTCCTTATGCTTTGGTCTATGGAGCAGAAGCTATTTTGCCACTTGAAGTTGAGATTCCTTCACTTCGAGTATCACTCAAAGGGTTAATCAATGATGAAGACTACAGAGTATCAAGATTGCAAGAGTTGGAACTACTTGATGAACGACGTCAAACTGCGGTTAATCACTTGAAGGGATATCAACAAATCATGTCCCGCAGCTACAATCACATAGTCAAACTGCAAAGTTTTCAAGTGGGTGATTTGGTCCTCAGAGAAAACCCTCAAAATCAACAAGATCGAGAAAAGAAAGGAAAATTCGAACCTAACTAGTTAGGCCCGTTAGTTATCGTTGCAGCCTACGGATCGGGGGCATATCAGTTGTCAATAGCAGAAGGGGACCTATTTGAAGACCCAATCAACAACATTCATCTGAAAAGGTTCTACACCTGAAAAAAAAAATCATAAAATTAGGAAAAAGTGCAATAAAAACAAACAATGAAAATCTGGCAAACAAACATTGTTTGTGATTTCATTTAGCTCTCTCATCTATTAGGATTCATTCTGCATATGTATTCTCGCATCAACATCACACACACCTCACTATCACATTCACGTCCTTTTCCTTGAAACGACAAGGATCTCATCATGGCTTGATGATTTGAGGTTATCCATCGCAATGGTTGTGTTTAGCAAGAGTCAGAGTACAAGGTCACTAGTGGGTAGTTTGCTTTTCTAGGAGGTAGTCGGCAGCGTGTGTCTAGCATCAGAATGTCTAAAACAATAGTTTATGAGCTTACATGTTTATCTTGACAGATGATTTAAAAGACAAATTGGATGATCTTAATCTGAATAAAATTAATGAGAAAACCTACAAGCATAAGTTGCATTGTTGTTTTGATATTTGATGACATCATATCTTTGGAGTGGTTCAATGATGTACTGAACTAGAATCACGAGGAAGAACTATGATTTTTCTTTGCTTGCTGTCTGTAAGTTAATCATTAGTATTGTGCAAATTGGTTTGCGGGACATGCTCTACAATGTATCATTGATGACATTTCAGAATTTGCATAAGAAAACAGTTAATTTTTGTCTATTTCTGCAAGCAATACTCAGGTCATCTTGGTTCAATTATACCTCGATGCTTGTATTAACTTGCTATAATAAACATTATGGAAGCAGTACTCAGGTCATCATTGGTGCTAACATACCCTTCCTTTGATGCTTGTACTAACTTTCAACATATCAAAACGGCTCAATGATGACAATTAAACATAGCAAGAAATGGCAACAAGGAGAATGATTCATAATTTCATTTAGGGTTGCATTAATTCATTTAGGACTGCATATTTCATTTCCATCTTGAGGTTCTTTTTAAAATAGATTTTTGAGGGTAGATCACATTCTTACAATATCTTTTTTTGACAATGGTTGAGTAAGACTGAACATTTGTTGCATCTCATCATCTCATTATCATATTCCTTATCATATCATTTTACATCAATATACATCATAGGCATTCATTACATTATAGGCATGATTATCATTCATCATTCATTAACATATACATTTGCATATTTCACACATTCATAAAATAAGAAATTGCATTCATTTTTTTACGATCATTACATAAGTGCATTTTTCATCATCATCATCATACATTACACATCTCATCTAAAAGCGTTCACATCTTACATATTGCATTCCGTACATACATCATAAAAGAAATATTATCATCATTACATCATCATACATATATAACATATAAAACATCCATAACATGTGCATAATCAAATAGCCACTGCATATCATAGATCTCATCAAAAAAAATGTTCAGGAATACAAGGATATCAAATGTTTCAAAAAGATATATCATACAATGGCATCAATGTGTATAATAACTGCTCATCAAGGAGGGGCATCCGGCCATGGCTCATGGCTACTGCTGCTGACGGAGGTAGTGGGTCTCGTTGGATCTCTGCTCCCGGAGGCTCTGCTCTCTCGTCTAGGTGGCTGAACCACACTCCTGGACACACTCCTGGAGTGACTGCGTGAGTGAGTCCGAGACCGGGTACCTGACTGAGTGAAGGCTATCCGTTGCTCAGGTGGAACTGCCTCAAAATATCGCATCCTGTAATACTCAGCCTCTCGAGCAGTCTCTAATCCCTCGGCCACAACCTCTCCAATAGAGGTGCTCTCCACCGACCTCAGTAGTCTCTCGGCTACCCCCTCAGCCTGTACGCATCTCTCTCAGAGGCTATCTCTCTCGGCCATAAGCTGTGCTATCTATGGGTCTGGAGGTGGAGGCTGTGCTATCTGTCCCTGTAACTGGCTGATGGTCACCTGGGCCTGCGCTAACTGACTCCTCAGAGTCTGAACCTCAATCTGCATAGCATCCACCTGTCCCTATGGCGGAGCCCTGATGGTGATCCACGACGCTGAAGTACTGGCCTGACCCACTGCTCTAGATGTCCATGGCCTGGTACTGAAGGGAATATCAAAGAACAGTCTCTGTCTCCCACCACCCCTATCATCCCCATCATTAGAGTCATCTGACTCCTCCTCTGTCCCCTCGGTCTTGGAGCTCTCATCATCTACATCCATGGCTCCCCCACCGATATCTGCCTGTACCTGCCCTGCTGCTGGATGTCCCTGTGGCTGCTGTAACCCTGCCTGGATAATTGGACCTCCCATCAATGGGGCAGGCTCATCTGGACTAGTAAACCATGGAAAGGGATGTGTGTAGAAATATGCAGTGTAGTCACCTGTCATCCCTGCATCTATGATCTCTGGTCGTGTGGTCCAATCATCAGGCTGCCGCTCAAAGTACTCCTCTCTGGCGGCCTCAATGGTCAAAACTAGCCCCCACTCTGGTATGTCTCCTCGATGCCTAACATATTGTGCTGTCCCCTGGGGCATCATCTGAACCCATCCAAATTGTCTCAAAACCCTCCGACTCAGAAATCTCTCAATGAAGGGGGTGCGTCCAATCAAGTATCTGGGCCTTGCAACATATGGCATCTCTAGGTCGTCTGTCTGCCACAGGTCGCAATCCACATACGATCACCAGATGACCATGTCCAAATCATCAAGTACCCATCGCCAGTACTCCAGTTTTCCCAGCCTCGGCTGGACAATGGGCCCTGTATATGCATAAGCATAGGGGAATCCAATAGGGCGATCTCTCCTGACAATCGGGCGGGTAATCACAAAGTGCTCCCATGCGAATAACTGTAAAAGAGTCACCCCGCAAGAAAGACTCTTCCCACCTGTATACACAACCCGATGAAGGTCATGGTACAGATGGGAAAGCATGCATGATCCCCACACATATCTAGTGCGGTGGAGAAGCATGTCCTCCAAAATCCTACCCCACCCAACTGATAGTCCTTTTGACCTGCGATCAGGACAAAGAAAACCACCGATCATCCTTGCTAAAATCGAAGGTAGTGGGGCATACATCTCCGTCATCTCCTTCCAGGGAATCTCATATCTGCAGACATGAGGATCCTGGAAAACCCGTCTTAAGGCATCTGTACCCCTGATCTCTTTGTCATCATAAATCATAAGCTCTCCAACCACAGGAATACCCAAAATCCTGTAGACATGCTTTGGCGTCACTGTAATCTCTCTTGTTGGCAAGTGGAAGGTTTTGTGCTCACTGTGCCACAACTCTGCTAAGGCAGTCAATAGTCCCTTATTGACCCGATACTGCGGGATACTCAACAGAGCTCTCAAGCCACACTGGTCTATCACTCCCAAATCATCATGGGACAGTTGGGGAATCATCTCCCATGTCTGCGGAAATCTCTCTCTGATCTGAAGGAGACCAAAATCCTCCTTTACAAAATTATCAAGCAAGCATGCAAAATAAATCAGCAAAAGGATATCATCACTCAATTAGTACATCAAGCAAGTTTACATCACATCTAATTTGTTTTTCATATCGCATGGAAACAAATTTAACAATCATCATGACTTAATTTGACTTTCAAACAAGAAAGCAAATCTATCATCTATTTTGTTTTTCATATCGCATGGAAACAAATTCAATAGTCATCATGACTTAATCTATTTGACTTTCAATCAGGAAAGCAAATTATCATCTCTATTTTGTTTTTCATATCGCACGGAAGCAAAATTTATCAAATCTGTTTGTTCTTCAAGCACGAAGGCAAATTTATCAAATCTATTCATCGATGATATTCAAATGCATGAAAATTTGTTGTCTAATCTAGCAACAATCATCAAACATGCATCAATTTTTCTTCTATATTGCAAATCGACAAAAATTCATGAATGCGCTAAAACAGTCAATCAATGCGCTAAAACCATGGATGCGCCACTTTATTCCATGGATGTGCTAAAACAGTCCACGGATGTGCCATTTCATGTATGCGCTAATTCATTAATCAAATGCGCTATAACAGTGCATGGATGCGCTAAATCACCCATGCGCTACTTTATCATTTCCGCAGCCAGGTTTCATAGATGCGCCATTTTATCTATCCTATGCGCTAAATCTCCTATGCGCGATTATCTGGCCTCTATGTGAGACTTTGGATGCGCTAAACTATATACCATATGCGCTAAAAGACCTATCGCATGCGCTAAAACAAAATTTTGAAATTTGAAAAAATTTGAAAAAGCATCTGAAAATGCATAAAAAATTTTACGAAGAGGTTTGGATCGACTTACCAGAGGTCCATACGTTGGTGGTCTCTGATGACGGCGACCTCTCTCAAATATGTGGCTCTCATACGGGATCAGCATCGCTTTTATCCCTCTCAGAGCTCCAATTTTCTCAAAGGTTACTGTTCAAATGAAAGTGACATTTCACCTTTTTCATCTTTTAAAGGGATAAAAATAGCATTTATAACTAGGCAAAGTGCTATTTTGAGAGTTAAATTGCCATTTTTCTCCAAAAGCATTTGAAAATCTTCCAAATCAATCTCCTAATCATTCTCATCACGCGATTCATCTCTCGAGGGGGTATATAGCATCATCAACAATTTTTCAAAGTCAGGGGCAAATTCTTTGAAGCAATGCATAAAACGCATCACTTCAAAGAGGGGCAAAATGTACACATCTAAAAATGGTTACGGTCGATCAAACCTGTTAATTAATTAAATATGAATTATTTAATTAATGTTTCTTAAGTCTTTTACATATAAATACCTTCCTCTTAATTAATTTAATAGATTTTACAATTTATTTACATTAATTATCAAAATTTAAATTCTAAATTTAAATGATATTCCTCTCTCCACATTTAATTAAATACTTTTGATATTTAATTCCCACTTCTCTCACAAAAATTAAATATTCTTAATATTTAATTAAAATGCTTTTTCCTTTTCTCATAATTAAATATTTACAATATTTAATTAAAGCCTTTTCACATTTCTTTCACACATAATTAAATATTTATTTATTTAATTATGAGAGACACCTTTCAATTTGTCTCTTCATTTCCCGTCTCTCAGAATTCCATCTTTTCGAATTCTTGATCTCTCACTGTTCATTTCAACAGGTTTTAACTCGACCGTAGATCTTGGCCAATCGAATTCCTACCTTCAAAAATCTATAAATACAACCCTTTCATGAGCTAAAAAGGACCTCGAATCTCATACTTTCATGCGTAGTTATTATAGTCGCAATCTTAGCAATTCATAACAATTTTAATTCAATAGTTCAATTTTGTAGATGCATATGCATTCATAATAATCTCATTCTCTCAAGTGCCATTCTATAAGCTATGTTTGCACAACTGAGAGCAAACATATTGAAGCGAATCCTTGGAGATAGAGGACAATGGAACAAATTTGAAGAAGCTATAGTCAAGAGTTTGCATTTGATTTATTTATTTAGTTTTCTTCAATCTAATGTTTCATTGGTGTATTAGATTAGATTCAATTTAATTTGACATCATTTTATCATACACAAAACCATTTCAACATTGCATTAAAGAAAAGATACATGCATTCAAAGTAATCATTCATGACACCATGACACAAATTTTTGCATGGAAACCCTATTAGGGGAAAAATCACAGTGGAGGTTAATCCACAATTTGAGTACTCAAATATAATTGTTTACATAAGGAATGCACTTGCATTCAGACACACTGCCTAGAGCTCACTGTTCAAAAGAAAAGGCTCACTACCATACAAAAGTTCAGATTAAGACCATATGAAGGGTGAACTGAGATGATAAAATCTATTTATGCCAAGTTACAGTTCTAGTGAAGCTCATAGATTGAATTTTGGATATGTAGACTGATTCTACTCTTCTCTTTGTTCTGCTCTACTCTTCGCTCAACACCTAGATTAGTTCACACTATTATTCTGTTGAATCTTGCATCACACACATATTTGCATGCTTACACACTTCTTCACTTCTAATCACATACCTTGCACACACTAAATGATAGAATCGATCTCATATATATATATATATATCCGCTAACAAGGATTTACTCATTCATCAGTCGACTTCATAAAGTATTAAGTTACTTTCACCTTGTCGACCAGATCCATCATTAATTCTTTATGTGCATCCTCCAAATTCGGTTAAGACAAAGAGAGGACCCAAACAAACATAATCGAGCATGAAGACATTTAATTAATTACTCCTTATACACCTGTAATTACTATATTCATCGAGTCAACCTTTTAGCATAGATAACTAACAAATTAGTGCACCAGATCTCCTAGATCACGTACTAGTGAGTGCGCATCAAAAAATCCTTCAACAAGGTACTAAAAACATCAACAGACCTTCCTCAGAGATCCACAACCCAAAATATTTGTTTGGTGAGGTGTTTAAATCAATTTTTATGCATGTAACCAGATGACCTATTCTTTACTCTGTTCTATCGGTAGATGCCAAAACTATACTGTAGACCAGATGCTATCAAGGTTGCTTAGGTTGCAGGTTGCCATCAATGACAACACTTACAATCCATATGCCAACAATACTATATCAAAACATAATGATGGGAAGTTATGCTAACTAGGTCAAATCAAGATAACACACTTAAACCTCATTTTGATTCATGACTCTTATGATATATCTAAGAATTTAGTATCCATACAAAATGAGAAGGAAAAATGAATTTAGTAAGCATGACAACAAAAATTATAAGCTAAAAAATAGATTTAAGGCATTACAGAATGAAAGATATCTCTTAATACTTTCAAATAATACTTTCCTTAGATAATGTGAGTATTACTTACAAAGAACAACCCATAATACCATAATAAAGTAGCATATTAGATTTAATGCTATTAGGGTTTGATAGTAGTCTATACCAAAAAGTATAAAAGTTAGAGGTAATAACAAAAGAAATTTTTTTGTCACAATAACATCTTTCCATTGAAAGCTATCCACCTTTAATAAGACTGGTCTAGTAAATAAACCTATATTAATAGGTCCTGACTTAGGAATTACCATTACAAAAAAATTACAAAAGAAGCTATTTAAGCATGAATCCCTTGTACATACTATAACATTTTCAACAAATAGGGAATATTTACAGTCTTATACAAAATACTATTCTTAAGATAAAAGCCTTATCTTCATCTCACTGACAACATTCCCCTGGAACCTTTAACCTCTGAAACAAGCATCAAATTCACGGAATCGGGTTACCCAACATGTATCTGGCTCCACCACAAAATGATAATGGCACTCGAGAAAGTCAGAACCCATTTTTTCCAGGAACAGATGGTACCAATATGCAGAGTTCATCAGATCTGGAATGAATGGTTGGAATTATGTGAATGGACTTGGAGGATGTTTGAACTCTTCAAGGCATGGAAGGCCTTCTCCCAAATGAGCCACCAGTGGATTCTTGGCTAGGCCAACTTCTCGGCTAGGCCAACCAGAAAATAAGACTCAAATACTCTACGGACAAGTTTTTCAACCATCTCAAGTGACACATGTAGATCTAGCAAACAACCCACAAATCGAGAAGTAATATTTGAATTAAGTTGATATCTCCCTTTGGCCTCCAAAAATCCCTTCCCTGGTATCATTCTAACAACCCTCAATACTAGGGGATCCTTGTCTCCGAGAAAACCCTTTAAATTACGGTCGATTATTGGTCTTGTAAATCCAACCTGAGCTTTGAAACTAGTCATAACCACATAAGTCCACATTTATTTGGTAATAATCATACCTAATGAAAACCTAGCTTCTAGTTTGGAAAACAAGAATAAAAAAACAAAATACATCTCATAATGAGTGCAATTGGTACTCATTTGAGGTGCCATGAACTGATACACTCCAGAACTCATGATCTCTGGCCAAGATCACACACCGTGAGTCATTTCTCACTAATGACTACATTGAACCAAACAAAGAAATGATAGTTTCAACAACTCAACTGATATCAAACAATGAATGTTACATTGGTAGATGGACATGAATACCTATAATGTCAAATCTACCCTAAGATGGCAGCAGGATACCCAGGCTCATAGGTGTAGGTGCCAACTCAATAGAAAAGTGATAGAAACCTCTAGAATGTGACAAGTACAAGGATATTATGCTACGTTGGCATGTCTTGAGGCTCCTCCAATATCCAGATTTTAGAAATCAAATAATAATGAGAAAAGGGAAAATATTAGGAAACCTAAATAAGATTAAATGGACCCTACCCCCCAACTCTTGGGTAGGACTTACCCAACAAAAAAAAGAAAGGGACATTAGTGACCTAACTAAAGAAATATAATTTATTTAATTAATCAAAAGAGGAAATATAAAGCTAGGAATAAATTATTAAAATTATTTAATTAATAGAAGACTTTTGACCTTAGGAAATAATTAAATAAATAAATAATTTAATTATCAAGGGTGAAAAGGAGAATTAGAATTCGCAGGCCTAGGACAATTTTTAGTGTTTACATTTTTCCCCTCTTTGATACAATGCAATTTATCGCATTGTGTCAAAGAAATTTAGTCAAAACATGCCCTGGTGAAAGCGAGGTAGACCTATGTCCCCTCAAATTTTTTTGCAAATTTTTGATTTTTTTCAAAAAGACTGGAAATTATTCTAAAAAGTCAATTTGACAGCCAAGAGTTCAATGGTGGTGACAAAAATGATTTTCGAGGTCATTTAGGGGGTCAAATGTAGGTTCAAAGTGGGCACAAAGTGTGTCCAATATACATCCCTAGTGCAAACCCTAGGTTGATTAGCTATAAATATGCATCTGATTAAGAAATTTGCTCATTTGTGCATGTCAAAGTTAGAAATCTAGGAGCTTTAGGAAAAAGAAGTTGAGAAGATATCACTAGTTCCACACTCTGCACATTGAGGCTATCGCATCCGTACCTTTCGCCAACTTGAGGGAGTAGGGGACTCAGTAAGTACTCCAAACCCACTTTGTCATTTTTTCATTTTTCACATTTTAGGGGTAGGAATTTTTTAGCAGGGAATTACGACGAATGTCGTTCGTTGTAATTGTGTGCGCGAATGATGCAGGTGACTATAGTTTTTTGTAATCGCCCTGTCATGAAACAATTTATAAGGAATGGGGGGTTGGTTGTAGTGTGACACATCTGAAAAGGTGTGTTACATTTGCTTCTTGTGTCACACTTGTGAGCAAGAACCACATAATCGATGAAAAGCACCGCAAGTGCAAGGGGGAATGACGCAACTGAGAGGAGAATGATGCAACTAAGAAGGGGTTGACCGTAATTGACCCCGATGACACATTAGTTGAGGTGTGTGATGTAATCACAATTATGTGATACATGTGCAAGAGGAGTGACGTGAATGATCTCTACAACACAATTTACAAGAAGAATGACACAATTGATTGGTTAAGAGTTTGCTCCAGTTTAGGATAAAATGACTTGTCCAATTTAGGTCCAATAGGTGAAATGGAAATGCTGAATTGACATAATGAATTTTCTTGTGACCTCAGGTTGTTCTTGCCCCTATCTATACTCGGGAGTCACTACTAGTGACTTTTCGGCTTCGGGATCAGTCATCTGATGTCAAAAGGCATGTATGGTTGGATCTAGGCTTGTACTATGTCACATATATGCCCATTTCCAAGGCAACCCGAGGTATGCTGATAGCACTTGTGGAGCGATGGCACTCTAAGACTTGCTCATTTCACCTATCGACCGAGGAGGCTACTGTGACCCTCGAGGATGTATATAGGATATTGTGACTTCTGATTCATGGGGAGCAGGTGAGATATGATCCTGTTCAAGGATTACAGTCGATATACGACCACTATGACTGTGGGGAAATTTTGGAGCTTGGTGTTTAGGGATATGAGATCATATGGGAGACCCTGACAGAGTGATATGATAGGTTGTATTGCATCCTGTGTACATTGATCTTCGACGCAATGATTCCAGACCATATGAGACATGGCTTTCCAGTAGGTTAGGGAGAAGTGTTAGTAGGCATGATGTAGGATCAGACAATTGATGCATGGGGTCTATTGGGTATTTTTTACTTCCAGCTTCATGATAGTGTTTCAAGGTGTGCACCCTTGGTCTCCTTGGTTGTTCAATGTGGCACTCAAGATTTGCGACATGGTTTAATTGCCTCCAATGGATCTTAACTCTAGCTTGTATCAGGCATTGAAAGGTCGATCTTTTGGTGCAATGGCAAGGCCAACAATTGGTATCAGAGCTAGTCACGGGTTCGAATCCATTGCTTGTGCTGGGGGGATTGTTGCAAGGTGTGTGCCCTTGGTCTCCTTGGTTGTTTAGCATGATGCTCAAGATTTGTGACATGTTTTAACTACCTCTTGTGGATCTTAACTTTGGCTTGTATCAAGCATTGACAGGTCAATCTTTTGGTGCAACGAGAAGGCCAACATATACTGCATATCAAGATGGGTAAATCATGAGTTGTGGGGTGACATTGCTGATGGTGTGGGCATGGGAGCATGTAGCAGTGTTCCATCCGGTAGTTGGGCGACAGTTAGGAGATGGTATGCCATATGTGTATTTTTATGGTGACATAGTGACGTAGACACATATAGGTGATATAGGGTATTGAAGACATGGCATAGATGTGCTGGATAAATTTGTTTGGAGGCCATACAAATATTGTCCGTATTGGGATGATGAGGATCAACATCTATTATGGTGCCGACAACCTAGATATTTTATTTGTCATACAATGCAGGCTTGACATATCACCGAGCAGTATCTGCCAGAGTGGGTGCAGAGATATTTTAGAGAGTTATAGAGGTGCCTATGGGTACAACTGAGTTCATACTCTCCTCACGGAAGGTGCATCCATGGGGACATGACATACCATTTGTGATGACAAAGAAGGATATTGATGCACTACATCTAGTGTAGTGGGCTTGGAGAGGGGGTGTAGCAGATCCAGGGACAATCATAAAGTATGATGTATGGTGGTTGAATCATAGGCCAGATCCATACACAAACTTGGATCAACCAACAGTTGTAGAGCGTCAAGGTAGGGGCCCACAAGGGTGGAGGGGTGATAGAGGATGAAGTGGAGGACAAGGAGATGGAGGATGGGGAGATGATGAAGGAGATGATAGAGGATGCAGAGGAGGAGACAAAGGCAGGAGGAGGAGAGATGAGAGACGATGGGGGGTGATGCATTTGTCACTAATCTACAAGGAGGGTGAGGAGGAGTAGGTGGTTGAGGAGAGGGTTGCAAATGAGGAGCAACATGTGGAGATGCCAACTCTAGAGGTGGGTCAACAAGATATAGAGATGGTGGAGGTTGAGGTGGATGAGGAGCATCTAGAGGAGGGGAGACAAGAGGAGGTAGTCATGGGGGAGGCAGAGCGAGTCCTTCGTGAGAGGATTGTCATGGGAGTGAACGTGGAGGAGGGATTGGAGAGGTAGGAGTCAGAGGTGGAGATGGTTCAATTGATCAATGGTTAGCTAACTTACAGACACGAATAGAGCAGGAATCTACTAGGATACTGATATTAGAGGCTGAGATAGGAGCATTGAGGTCGAAGAGGGATGGTTTGAGGACAAAGAGGGATATGACCATGATCAAGCATAGGAGGTAGAGCAGTGGATTATAGAGTTTACAACTACCCTCAGTGGGTCCAATGTAGACATGGTTAGAGTTTTGTTGAGAGCAAGCTTATGAGAGCAGTATTATAGAGATCTATATGAGGTTGAGGTACCACCCAAGCATAGGGAACCAAGTGCATCAGAGGCACTAAGTAGTGGCAGATCTCACAACAAACGCTCTCATAGTAGGTCACAAAGTGGTGGGTTATCAGGGCCAACACAATCAAGGCCAACACGATCAGGTCCATACGATAGGCCACCATCAGAGCATAGGTCATCGGGCTCACCATGACAGTCACCTAGACAAGATGAGGGGAGCTCTAGCTAGAGCCTATTTTGACACTTGTAATTTGACCATTGAGGTTGCGCGATCTATTTTTTTATATGATGTATATTGACATTGTACTATGAAACATTTTTGAGCGATATATGATATGATTTTTGGTTGTTTTTTATGATATGCAGACCTATGTTATTATTTTTCATGGTTATGATTACGTTATGGATTGTTATGCTTTTTTGATGTTTATTTATGCATTCTATATGATAATGCGATAATGTTATATGTTAATGTAGTATAGATGACTAAGTTTATGATATGATGTTTAAATGATAAATGAATTCATTTTATATTATGTAATGTGATGTTTATGAATGCGATGATTATAAATGTCTAATGTGAATACAAAATATGATATATGATATGATTATGGTTATGTGACTGTCACAACATCTCAATAAAATATATATGAAATATGATAAATGATAGTAGACCATGATTATGACATGATGTAAATATAATGACATGCCTAATATTTTATGATGTGAAAACATGATGTAAAAGTAAAGAGCATAAAATTTCACATACAAAAAATAGTATTCCAAAAAGCAATGCTTATTCCAAATAAGGAAAGTGAAGCATTTATTAATTAAATATCTACAATTGCACAATGGAAAGTTTCCAATAATGAAGTACAAATTTCATAGACTAAAGAGTGTTACATTTCATTTACACACACCGAAAGGGGTGTTATATTACATATGTTTCAATGTTACAATTGAAATATTTTGCATCAATACAACAATTACATCCATGAAGTTAATTATGCATTTTACAAATTGGCTAAGCAAGCCATATAAGATTATTAAAATGAAGTATATCCATAATGAATCATATAGCATAAGAATCTCTATCTTGAATCGCCATGACTCTAATGGTCTTTCACAAGTCGAGGCCAATAGTGAGGTTAAGGTTCTTTTTCCACCCAACCACGAAGTATTGGACTTCCACGGGTTTCTTCCTAACATGAAGAAAGCACCGACCCTACACAAGGAGCCTAGAAACCTGGAACGGTGAAAGCAAGAGGGAATCTCTCGATGCGTTCCTGATGCCTAAATGTATTCCTAAACTAGAATGACATAATTATTGCATATAGGATGTGGTAGAGATATAAATAACATTTAATCTAGGCTTTTCAAAACCATCTATTTCATTGGTACAGTAGCTTGGCCAAGCAATAATAAACAAAATGGTAATTTAGAAAAATTAAATTATCATCTCTGGGAGACCACATTATGTTACAAGAATAGAAAGAGGAATGAAAGTGTTGTCATTAATGTCAACCAGTTAGCTGGTTATTTAGTAGTTGTTGTTGACTGTATATGTTGAGGATATTGAGAAAATTGTATTAAAAGAATATTACAGGTATTCAACTGTTGAGGTTGTTGGTTCGGTACTTGTGAACTATGTATTTTTTCTGTTTTGGTTGAGGTCTAGAAGAAGTTTTTTTGGTCCGGATTTCTCTTTGTGGTTCTAGAGTTTTGTTGCCATGGTTCTATTAAAGATGGTTTCACCATTTGGAAGTATTGAGCTTATTAATTGATCTATGTGTTTTACATTGGTTTGGCTAACCGTGTGTCAAGCACTATCTTCAAAGTTGATGAAGCATGTTGGATCTATTATGGATCCTGGTAAAGTGTGAGTTTGGGTCACCCTCTAATTCCACCCTAGGATGTTTGACGCCGACCCAATTTGAATTTGAAGTTGGATGGTCGACTTTGTATCTTTTCAAAGTTGGAGATGGCATAAATATAAAATGTGCTAGAAATGAAAAGTGTACATAATAAAAGAAGGAAGATAAGTGAAAGAGAAGACATGAACTTGATGCTATTCAAAAAGTGTGTGCGAGCAATGTGTGTGGTTGATCATTGTGAAGCTTAATGCTGAATTTTTGGATGCAATGAGTAGAAGGCTAACTCTATCATTCATGCAAGTTGATTAGTGATTGTGGTGGAATTCATTGTTGCATTGGGATTGTTGTATCTCTATAACAAGTCTTCTTTGTCTTCTTTGTATCTCTGTGGTAGCGAGCCCTCTGGGTTGTAGCCCTGTGGATAGCGAGTCCTTACTTCAGGCAATGAGCCTTATCTTAGGCAGTGGGCCTTATCTCAGGCAAAGCCTTATCTCTGACAGTGAGCCTTATTTCAGGTAGTGAGCCTTTTGTAATCAATTTTGATATTCTCGAGTGTGAGTTAATCCTCACTGTGGTTTTTCCCTCATTGGGTTTTCCATGTAAATCTAATGTTATTATGTTTGTGCATTGGCATTTGATGGTTAATCACTTAATTAGTTTATGTGTTAGTTTCGGTAATTAAATTTAGGATTATAATCTGTGACATCTGATTCACCCCCCTCTTAGTTGTCCTATCCAAAACATTCAACATCCTGTCCCAGAAGTAATTCCATAGAAAGAATAAATATAGCATCTCATAAGTTTGTTTTAAGTTTCAAGCATTCACTAATCAATGAGTTCTTTCGAAAACACATTTTTACTCTAAATTTCGTTATATTGGTTTGCATGTCCATCTAAATTTACAAATCCAACGAAATAAAATAATCCATAAGAAAAATAAGTTGTTTGTCTGGTTTTGAGAAAATATACTAGTTTACAATCATTATCCTTCTAATTTCCTACAAAATTGTTTGAAGATCATTCTTTCCAGTTAGTGGTTCATATTTAATTCTACAACCAACTGTTTGCTCAATTCAATTAGATTACTTACATTACAAGTGAAAATAACAAATGTATGTCTATTACCTACTTCACTATTTGAATATTAATTGGTATTCAAACACAAAATCCTTGGAAAAATAATCTTGCATATATATATATATATATTTTACATATACAATTTTTT
The DNA here is from genome assembly GCA_007115665.2 of Sequoiadendron giganteum. Classification (NCBI taxonomy): domain Eukaryota; kingdom Viridiplantae; phylum Streptophyta; class Pinopsida; order Cupressales; family Cupressaceae; genus Sequoiadendron; species Sequoiadendron giganteum. The sequence goes on from CM021102.1 coordinate 476,854,353, forward strand.
TGATATACAACAATATTTAATAACTAATCAAATTGGAGATCATAAACAACATTATACATAATTACTGCTAAATTACAAAAGTAAATAACTACTCAAGATGGAGAACTTATATAGCTGAATATACTATGAAATATATAGTGGTATATATATATATATTTAGACATAAATATATCCACATAAGAAATTTTTAGAAATTCTAACTAAGAAAATTACTAACACTGAAGGCTTTTGCAAGTTTACAACTTTAACAAAGAGAATCAAAATTTTCAAGCAAGGTGGCTATGAGGGGAGGAGGGTCAACAACCTCCTAGTGGAGCGATGACCAAGGTAGGGCAGTGCCCTTTCCACAGGCTGTGGCCTATGGAAAGGTCACTGCCTTTCCATAGCACTACCTTCCACAACCCTTGGCTGCATAAAGAACAAATAAATATTTTGTTTTAAAATATATTTAATTAAAACTTCATTCTGGACTTAAAACAAAACATGAGATTCAAAAAATCATTTAGAATGATTTGAATTCCTATACAGTATAATATTTATGTATATAATATTATTATATTCCTTACTAATATATATAATATTATTATATTCGTTACAAATAGATACAAAAGAATAATGTATAGAAAAATACAGTTTTATGGTTTGCTACAATACAAAATAAAAACAAACAATTTAATTATAGCCATAATACTCTATTTTTTAATACAGAAAATTAATGATTTTAACATTCAAATGCATAACTATAGTTTTGGTACTAGTATGATCAATTTAGTATTGATAATAAGATTTATTCTTTCACATAAAAATGAAGATTGATCCATAACATTTATTCACACAAACTGAGATTTACATAATGGAATTGCATAAAAACCTGGTAAAAATTCTATCCTATTTGACTCTCTTCTTGTTCTTCTCTCTTCTTCATCATTCTTCTTCTACTTTGCCCAATCCCCAAGTCTTATGTCTCTATTTCTGTTTTTTTTTTTGGAGACTGAAAATTATGAATGAAACTTGTGTTGTTGAGAGAAAGAGAGATCATTCTCTTTTATTATTTTCCTTCTTTTTTTCCATTTTCATTTTGCTTTGCTTTTGCATTTTATTTTCTATATTTAAGTTATTTTCTTCTATTTTTCTATTGTTTTCTTTCTCATTGTTTTGTTTTCAAAATCTTGCTTTCTTTTCTATGATTTATTCCTAATTTATCAAATAAAACTATTTTTTAATAACAAACATGATTTTTTAGCTAGAATCACAATTATCTATAAATAAATAAATAATAATAATTTTATTCTTCAAATAAAATCAAGAAATAAAATAAATTAAAACTATTTCTTCTATTTTCTATGAGCATTTAGTTTTTACCACCAATTAATTAAATAACCAACTATAAAATAAGAAACAATATAATATGATTAATTAATGAAATTCTAATGCAACTATATGTTTTCTAAGTGTTTGTGTGTGTGAGAGAGACCACTCCATCTTGACCTAGCCAGGTGGTTAGCCTCCTCTATCTTAACCACACCCTTGTCTTCAACAACCTGCAACTCATGAAAACTTAGGCACCCATTAATAGATTAGTGTCCAAAAATATAAATCGAAGCAATATAAATTATCATTCCAAAATAGCATTTTCTATATTGCATCATTTCGAAATAAAATCTAATATTCATTACATTTCATCTTTTCCAAAATAAAATAACCATTTAATTATTTCATCTTTCAAAATAGCATAATATTTATTCTACCACACATAATTATTCATAAATCAATTCCACATAAAGTAAATTTAGGTAGCATCAAATTCTGAGACGTAACATTCTTCCCCACTTGGAAGAGACATTGTCTCGATGCCTTATTACAAAACATCTACATAAAAAGTCTTATACATCCAGTATATATATATATATATATATATATAATAAAATCCATAATATGCAAAAATAAAAATATTCAAAAAATTGGTCCCACTGGACCCTATACTGCACAACATCATGGTTCCACAACTTAACATTATGCCTCTCCAAAATCCTAGTGGGCTCCACTAGCACCATCCCTAGATCCTGAACCTGCAATGCACGCTAGTTAAGAATATGAGAAACAACTAGATGGTATGACTTAAGCACAAAAACATGGAAGACATTATGTATACAAGATAGAGCCGTTGTAGAGAAAGCCTATATACAACCGGGTTGATAACTTCCAAAACATCAAATGGCCCAACGTATCTAGGGGAAAGCTTAGAGCTCTTGCTAAATGAGATTGAACTTGTCTGTGGTTGAACCCTCAAGAAAACCTTAGCTCCCATTGAGAACTATCTAAATGTTTTGTTCCTATATGCAAAGCTCTTTCGACGATCTAATGCCTGTTTCAACTTTTCCTTAATTAGCTTCATCTAATCCTCCATCTCTCTCAACATCTATGCCCTAATGATAATCCTGTCTTCCACCTTATCCCAACTGATAGGTGTACGATATTTGTAGCCATACAAGCCTCAAAAGGTACCATTCCTAGAGAGGCGTGATATGAGTTATAATATGAAAATTACACTAAAGGTAGGTACTCCTCCCCCTTATGTTGTTGATCCATACAGTACATTCTAAGGATATCCTCCACTACTTGATTCACCCTATTCATATGACCATCAGTCTGAGGATGATAAGCATAACTAAAGTTCAACTTGGTCCCCAAAGAAGCATTCAATATAGTCTAGAACCTAGAAGTCATTCAAGTGTCACGATCAAAGATTGTTTTTGGCACTCTGTGCAACCGAAAAATATATTGTATAATTTTTTTTGCTAAGACCAATGAACCATCCTTAAGATTTCTAGGAATGAAGTGAGCTACCTTCATCAATTTATCAACCACAACCAAGATGACATCATGTCAGGTCTTGGTCATAGGCAACCTCTAAATGAAATCCATAGTGATTACCTACCATTTATATTCTAACACCCTATGTGGGTATAGAATCCCTAGTAGATGCACATTCTCAACCTTAACTCATTGGAATTCTAAACATCAAGCTACAAAAGTAGTAACATCCCTTCTTAGTCCTAGCTAGAAATAAAATGGTCTGAGTCCTATCATTTTTGTTACACTTTGGTGACCTGAATAAGGTGCATTGTGAAATTCTTCTAGCACTAATTCCCTCAACCCTACTGAATTAGGAACATACATCCGTCCCTAATATCTTAAGAGTCCATCAGTATCAAACATGTATCCATCATATCTATGATCTGAAGGATCCTGCTCTAGGGCTTGTTTCACCCTATCATAATGCTCATCTCGTGACAAAGCTTGAACCACCTACTATCTAAAATTTGACCTTATAGTGACCATATCCGCAAGATGTCTCCTCTTGATTATGGCATCTGTTACTTTATTTTATTTTCCTTTTATATATACAATTACAAAATAATACTTGCTCAAAAACTCCAACCATCGTCTATGTCGAGCATTCAAGTTGGGCTAAGTGAAAATGTATTGTAGTCCCAAATGATCTATTTTTAGTTTGAAAGGATTTCCCAAAAGATAGTGCCTTCAAATTTGAAGGGCATGCACAATGGCAGCCAACTCCAAATCGTGTGGTGCATAGTTAAGTTCATGTTGCTTCAATTTCCTAGATTCATATGCCACCACCTGTCCATCCTGCATAAGAACTGCTCCTACACCCTCTCCTGATGCATTTGTTATCACTGTAAAGTTCCCATTTTAATCTAGCACAATCAAGATAGGTGCAAAAGTAAGTTTCTCCTTTAACAATTGAAATGCCTTTTCACACTTGTCACTCCATTCAAATTTATTTCCCTTTCCTTGGAGTGTGGTGATGGGTGCTGCAATTGTTGAGAACCCCTTGATGAATTTTCTATAATAGTCAAAAAGCCCCATAAAGCTATGGAATTCTGATACATTTTGTGGTACTGGCCACTCCATGATTTCCTTGATCTTATCTGGGTCTACAACTATCCCTTCAACTGAAATAACATGATGTAAATAGTGTACCTTAGTCTAGTAGATACTGCATTTTGATATTTTTCCAAAAAATTTATGATCCCTCGAATGCTGCAACACTATCCTTAGGTGTTTGTCATGCTCTTCCTCTAATTTGGAGTATATAAAAATATCATCAACAAATACAAATTCATCCAGGTAGTCTCGAAAGACACTGTTCATCAAATTCATATAAGTTGTCGGGGTGTTGGTTAGCCCAAACGGTAACACCGTGAACTCATAGTGTTTGTATCTAGTCTTGAATGTAGTCTTGGAAATTTATGCATATTTTATCCTTAATTGGTGGTATCTCGATCTCATATTGATCTTAGAGAATACCTTAGCTCCTTTCATCTGGTCAAATAATCCATCTATCCTAGTGAGCGGATATTTATTTTTGATGGTAGCTTTGTTTAGAATTCTATAATCAATACACAACCTTATGGTCCCATATTTCTTCTTCACAAATATGACAGTTGATACCCATGGATAAACACTTGGTCTTATAAATCCTTGGTTAAGCAACTCTTGTAACTAGGCCTTTAGCTCATACAATTCAGTAGTGTTCATCCTATACGGTGCCTTTGAATGAGGCTCAGTTCTAAGTAGTAAGTCTATTGAGAAATCAAATTCTCGTTTAGGTGGTAACTCAATCAGTTCATCAAGAAATACATCTTGGAATTCCTTCAGAATGGGATGGCCATTAGCTAATGACTTTGAGTTATCAAGGTTCCTAACCTTTACTGCATAAATAACACACCCTTTCTTGTTATCCTTTTTCAACTGCATGATAGAGATTTTCCTGAGTTCTAAGGGCCTTTTTAAACCATGAATCTCAACATGGTTACCCCGATAATCTAATCATCTCACTATTTTCTCTTCACAATCTATAATGGAATTATGCTTACTAACCCAATTTATCCCCAAAATTATGTCATAAGACCCTAGGGGTGCCACATACAAGTTAACCCACGTCTCAAAGCTAGAAATTTCAAGTTCATTACAGGAAAGACATTGCTTTACTATTTTCTCTACTTGATTTCCATATTGGGCCTTCCATGAATTAGCCATGTATCCCAGTTTAACATATAATTTATAAATAACATTTGGATCTACAAACACTTAGTGGCTCTAGTATCAATTAAGATAGAAACAAGGCATCCAAAAAGCTTACCCGTACATTGGATTGGCATAGCTTGGAAATCGGCTTGGTGATTATCAACTGCCACATGAATGTGGTGCAGGTTCTTGTTTCTTGGATTATTCAGCCTCTGCGCACACACACTGGCATAGTGTTCACCACTGCATGTGTAACAACCTCTGCGAGGTGCTCTAGGCCTATCTGAAGCATCTCTCCTATTATTGTTGTTATAATTGGCCCTCTTGTTTTTTCTATGATTCCCATCATTGCGGTCTTGAGAATTTTTTCCACTCTTGAGATTTATGATTTGCCAGTTATTATTACTGACCTGATTATTTTGATTTTGATTACTGTTATTTTGGTTATTTCCTTGAGATTTCTTATTACCATACTTGGCATCTCTGCTCTTTCTATAATTTGCAACTTGTTGTAACTTTTGTTCCTGCTTGATCGCTTTTTCAAAAACCTCATCCATGGTGGAAGGGTTATGAATGTCTACATCAGCTCCAATTTGAGGTCTGAGCCCCAAGATACATTTGTAAATCCAGAACCTCTCATCAAGTTGATACTGGGGTATGTATTTGAGCAAGTGGGAATTTGTTTCCCAATATTGAGTTACTGTCATTCCCCCTTGGGTGAGATCCTGGAATTCGGTCATCTTTTTTGTCGAAATATAGCTATGGTAGCCACCTTTTCCTGAACAACTATAGAAATTTCTCCCAAGGCACCTCACCGGGAAACAACCGCTTCTTAGCCTTTTCATTATCCCACCAAGTGGAAGCCTCACTGATGAGTTGATACGATCCCCATATAGCCTTAGTCTCATTGGAAAAATTGCGTAGGGAAAAAATATTTCTCCATCTCAATTACCCATGCTTCTGCCCCGTCCCTGATTGTCTTTCCATCAAATTTTGGTGGGGTGACCTTCCTGAGGTGCTTACCCAACTCTTCAACCACTTTCTCCTGCTTACCTATGTTTTCTTCAATCTCAAGGTTTTATTCATTTGTTTCATTTCTATTACCCTCATTTCTGCCTGAGTTCAGCCTTGGTTGGCCTGTTCGTATTTCCTATTCCAGATTGTCCATCCTAACCCCTTGTTGATTCAATAGGGCTAGGATATGATCCAATCTGTCATTTGGATCACCTCGGGATCCTCCTCCATGTTGGCAAGTAAATCTAGCATCCATCTGGATTACTCTGAAAACATTGCATTTAAGTGTAATTAGGTGTAGGTCCTAGAGTTTAACCTAGACACTCTGATACCCAAAATAAAGCATGTAAAATCTCACATACTAAAATTAGTATTCTAAAAAGTAATGCTTATTCCAAATAAGGAAAGTGAAGCATTTATTAATTAAATATCTATAATTGCACAATAGCAAGTTTCCAATAATGAAGTACAAATTTCATACACTAATGAGTATTAAATTTTATTTACATACACCAAAAGGGGTGTTACATTGCATCTGCTTCAATGCTACAAGTAAAATATTTTGTATCAATACAACAATTAAATCCATGAAGTTAATTATACATTTTACAAATTGGCTAAGCAAGCCATTCAAGAATATTACAATGAAGTATATCCATAATGAATCATATAGCATAAGAATCTTTGTTCTCAACCACCATGACTCTAATGGTCTTTCGCAAGCCAAGGTCAAGAGTGAGGTCAAGGTTCTTTTTCCACCCAACCACAAAAAATTGGACTACCCCGGGTTTCTTCCTAACACGAAGAAAGCATCAACCCTGCACGAGGAGCCTAGCAACTTGGATCAATAAAAGCAAGAGGGAATCACTTGATGCGTGTCTGATGCCTAAATGCATTCCTAAACTATAATGACATAATTCTTGCATACGAGATGTGGTAGAGACATAAATAACATATAATCTAAGATTTTCAAAACCATCTATTTCACTGGTACAATAGCTTGGCCAAGCAATAATAAACAAAATGGTAATTTAGAAAAAGTAAATTACCGTCTCTAGGAGCCCACATTCGGTATCCTATCCTTGAAGTAATTCCATAGAAAGAATAAATATAGCATCTCATAAGTTTTTTTTAAGTTTCAAGCATTCACTAATCAATGAGCTCTTTCAGAAACACATTTTTACTCCAAAGTTTGTTATATTGGTTTGCATGTCCATCTAAATTTACAAATCCAACGAAATTAAATAATTCATAAGAAAAATAAGTTGTTTGTCTTGTTTTGAGAAAATATACTAGTTTACGATCATTATTCTTCTAGTTTCCTACAACATCATTTGAAGAAAATCATTCTTTCTAGTCAATGGTTCATATTTAATTCTACAACCAACAGTTTACTCAATTTAATCAGATTACTTACATTCCAAGTGAAAACAACAAATATATGTATATATGTCTATTACCTATTTCACTATTTGAATATTAACTGGTATTCAAACACAACTTCCTTGGAAAATAATCTTGCACATATATATATTTATATATTTTATATATACAATTTTTTTGATATACAATAGTATTCAATAACTAATCAAATTGGAGATCATAAACAACATTATACATAACTACTGCTAAATTACATAAGTAAATAACTACTCAAGATGGAGAACTTATACAATTGAGTATACTGTGAAATATACAGTGGTATATATATTCATACATAAATATATCCACAAAAGAAAAAACGAAAAAAATCCACAAAAGAAAATTACAAACAACGAAGAATTTTGTAAGTTTACAACTTTAACAAAGAGAATCAATTTTTTTAAGCAACTTGGCTATTAGGGGAGGAGGGCCGACAAAATCCTAGTGGAACAACAATTGTGGTAGGGCAGCACCCTTTCCACAGGTCGCGGCTTGTGGAAAGGTCGCTGCCTTTTTACAACGCTACCTTCCACAACCCTTGGTTGTATAAAGAACAAATAAATATTTTGTTTTAAAATATATTTCATTAAAACTTCATTCCAGACTTAAAATGAAAACATGTGATTCATAATATCATTTAGAATGATTTCGATTCCTGTAAAATATAATATTGATGTATATAATATTATTATATTCCTTACTAATATATATATATATATAATAGTATTATATATATTATATTTTACGGTATAATATATATAGATATATAATATTATTATATTCGTTACAAATAAATATAGAAGAATAACGTATAGAAAAATACACTTTTATGGTTTGCTAGAATACATAAATAAAAATAAGCCGTTTAATTACAACCATAATACTCCATTTTTCATATATAAAATGAATGATTTTAACATTCAAATGCATAACTACAATTTTGGTACTGATATGGTCAATTTAGTGTTGACAATAAGATTTATTCCACAAACTGAGATTTACATAATGGAATTACATAAAAAATTGGTAAAAATGATATCCTATTTGACTCTCTTCTTGTTCTCTCTTTTTCACTGTTCTTCTACTTTGCCCAATCCCCAAGTCTTCTATCTTTGTTTATGTTTTTGCAGACTGAAAATTGTGAATGAAACTTGTGTTGTTGAGAGAATGAGAGATCATTCTCTTTAATTATTTTCCTTTTTTTTTTCAATTTTTGTTTTGCTTTGTTTTTGCATTTTATTTTCTAAATTTAAGTTCTTTTTTTCTTTTTTTCTAATTTTCTATTGTTTTCTTTCTCATTGTTTTGTTTTCGAAATCTTGCTTTCTTTTCTATGATTTATTCCTAATTTATCAAATAAAACTAATTTTTAATAACAAACATGGTTTATTATTTAGAATCACAATGATCTATAATAAATAAATAATAATAATGGTATTCTTCAAATAAAATCAAGAAATAAAATAAATTAAAACTATTTCTTCTATTTTCTATGAGCATTTAATTTTTGCCACCAATTAATTAAATAACTAGCTATAAAATAAGAAGCAATATAATATGATTAATTAATAAAATTCTAATGTAATTATATGATTTCTAAGTGTTTGTGTGTGCGAGAGAGACCACTCCATCTTAACCCAGCGAGGTGGCTAACCTCCTCTACCTTAACCACACCCTTGTCTTCGACAACCTACAACTCATGAAAACTCAAGCACCCATTAATAGATTAGTGTCCAAAAATATAAATTGAAGCAATATAATTTATCATTCAAAAATAAAAATTTCTATATTGCATCATTTCAAAATAAAAATAATATTCATTACATTTCATCTTTTCTAAAATAAAATAATCATTTACTTATTTCATCTTTTAAAATAACATAATATTTATTCTACCACACACAATTATTCATAAATCAGTTCCACATAAAGTAAATTCAGGTAGCATCAAAGTTTGAGATGTTACATGACATTATGTAAATGTAATGACATGCCTAATATGTTATGATGTGAAATGATGCAATGAAATGATGATATTATATGGATACACTCTATGCTTTTGTATTTTCTCATGCAATCATGATGACCTAATATAATTATGATTATGTTGTTGATGATATATATAATGTTTCTTGACATGATTATGTATGCAGGTATTTTTGTGTGTCACAGGATGTTGTCAAGATGTAGATAGAAGAAATATTAGTGTGGAAGAGATGGATGTTAGTGGAGACAACTTTAAAGATGCATATTTTTCCAGACAAGGCTTTGCACTAATCATTATTGCACGGTAAAATGAAACAAGTGAACAAAAAGTACCATGGTATGACATAGACTAAGGTGTGCAAGGTCATCCACTTGCAAAATAGATAGTTGCAGACAAGGAATGTCTTGAGACATACTAAATGAAAAGTTGTCCTAGTATTTTTTCCAAGACAATCCACAAATATCAGATAAAGTAAAGGAGTTATGAGACATCCTCGCCCATCTAAATCCTTCATGGGACATCCTCGAGAGAGATAGTAACATGAAGAAAAGATAAATAAAAAAAGATAAGACAAAATAGCCCACAAAGATACCAACCATTTAGAGTGTTTGCTAAATAAGTTTGTCGATGTTTGATTGACTAAGTGTTTGATGGGTTGATTGTTTGACAAGGCTTGGTTTTAGGAGAAGAAACATGTCGTATAAGATGTCAAGTCTGGTTTCAATCATGTGACCACCTGTATAAGGAAAATGACAAAGTAGTGACAATGTTTGGTTTACAAGGACACATCCTATATAAGACATAATTTGATTGATTTTATTTTTAATGTTTGACCATTTTTTGATAGTTTTTTTATTTAACTTGATGATTTATTGGTTTGTTTTTCTTGTTGATTCATGACTTGTTTGATGTATTGACAACTATTTATGTCCAATTTGATGATGTATGATTTATTATGAATGACATGACAAACTCTAAAGGACCAACCTAGGTGGCCTAAGAGGCTCATCAATAGATGGCCTTGCCTACATAATAGTGCACAAAGACCTCATAGTTTGACATGACTTGACTTTATTTTATTGATAGGACCGAGTCATGAGTTGAATTTTATTCGACAAACACTAAAGGATTGAGCTAATGCCTCAGGGGGCTCATCAACAGATGGCCTTGCCAACGTTAAGTCACAGAGGCAATGTAGTTCGACTGGACTTAGATTATCTGAATGTGTTTTCTGGATTAGATCGTGTTGTTAATTTCTAGCTAATGATAAAAATTAACAACACAATCTAATCCAAAAAACACATTTAGATAATTGATGGATTGTGGAAACTTGATATCTTTAATGGACTTAGATTGACATGACTGACTTTGACTCTATTTTTACTATTTTTGCAAGTTATTTGGATGTTTTTGTGTTTTTGACATGTTTTAATTTTTGATTTTTTTGAGGTTTATGCTTCTTTTTTTTTGTCTTTTTGGGAATATTTGATTTTTTTTCTTTTTGGGAATATTTGCTTTTTTTGGTCTTTTTGTTATTTTATGATTTTTTTGTCTTTTTGATATAGTGTCCTCTTGATATCAAGTGTAAGATCCAACAACATAGGTCAAGGACTTTCCCCCAGTTGGGTATAAGACCAATTTATTGGGAATGAAGTGGAAGGGGATATAAAAGGTGAAAGGACACATGATGCCAATCATTTGAGGTTATAAAAAGACCACCAGACATTATTATGGGCGTGAAAGAGGTATGGACGAGTAATAGAAGGGAATGTTAGATGGAATGGTTGTAGACAACAAAGCAAGAGTCAACTACACATGGTGCCTGTTTGCCAGGTTTTCACCATGGTATTTATCCAAAGTGCCACCGAAGTGGTTTTCACTATTGGACGAATTATTTCTCTTTACTATTTTCTTGATTTTTTGATTTTTTTTCTTTTATATTTTTACGGTTATGACAAGAATTTCAAAATCTATGTGTATAATTTACACAGGTGCAGACTATTGATTGGTTCTGACAAGGGTTCCCCTTTAGGAGTGGAAATTTGATAAGCCCTTGATCTAAATATTGCTATGACAATATAGGGACCCAACCAATTTGACCCAAAATTTCTTGAATTTTCTCATTTTTCTTGGTTCTTTGGATTATCCATTAAAGCCAAGTCACCAAAGTCAAAATGTCGGTTCAATACTTTCTTATTGTAACTTCGATGAAGACGATTCTGATATACTTGAAGATGGTCCAATGCTTTTTGTCTCCACTCGTCTAGAAATTCCAACTCATGTAGCCTTGATACATGATATTCCTCATTATCGATATGCCCTTGCATGGAAAACCTTAGGGAAGGTAGTTCAACCTCAATAGGTAAGATAGCTTCAAAACCAAAAACTAGGGAATATGGAGTGGCATCGGTAGGAGTGCAAATGCTAGTATGATAAGCCCATAAGGTGGGGTTAAGTTGAAGGTTCTAGTCACGACTAGCATCATTAACAATCTTTTTCAGGATTCTAAGAATAGTTTTATTAGAATCCTCAGCTTGGCCATTTCCTTGTGGGTAATATGGAGTGGAGAAATGGTGTTAGATGTGGGACATCTCAAAAAGTTGGTGGAATTCTCGGTTTTTGAATGAATGATAGTTATTGGTCATAATGGACTCAAGGACACCATACTGAAAAATGATATAGTTGAGGATAAACTTAGATATTTGTTTGTCAGTTATGTATTTCATAGGAATAACTTCAATCCATTTAGTGAAGTATTCAATCGTGGTGATGATGAATTTATTACCATTGGAGGATGTGGGATGAATCTTACCTATGAGGTTGAGTCCCCATTGGGAAAAGGGCCATAGTGATGTTTTTAGATGCAATTCTTGTGTTGGTGCATGTATCAAGTCTCCATGGATCTGACATTGTCAACATCTTTTAATGAAGTGAGAGGAGTCTTGTTCCATTGTAGGCCAATAGTAGCCCACTCTCATAGCCAAGACATGTTTTCTTCTTTAGTATTGAGACATCTCAAAAGAGTATTGCCAAGGGTACGCCTATAAAGGGTGTCACCAACTATGGTGTACTTGGAGGCCTTGTGAATAAATGTCTTGCGTTGGTTAGCGAAAAGGACAAGGGAAACAATATGGTCATGTAGGTAGTCATAAATGTCTTGGTACCATGGGGAATTGGGACCAACAAGTTCACATACCATATTAGACTCGGGGATGCCAAAGGTAGGGATCAACAATTATTCTACTAGAAACTCGAATTGAGGCACATTGTTTGGTATGTCCAAGAGAGAGCCAATGGTGGCCATGGCATTTTCTGATTTATTTCAAATATAGGGAGCCTAATGAAAGAGGATTATGTCAAAGTACTATATGAAGCTATCTACCATTCATTTGTATGGGGTGAGATTTTCATCCTTGGTGTCATAATCATCATTGACTTGTTATATTACTAGTTGAGAATCACTGTACTGCAAGTTCTTGATCTTCCACTTGATTGTCCTACGAAGTCCTATAAGAAGAGCTTCATACTCTGCTATGTTGTTTGTACATGGAAAGGCAATTCTGAATGACTTAGGAATGGTATCACCTTGAGGGGTGTTAAAGATTATTCCTGCTCCTGAATCGAGGTTTGTGTGAAACCCATTGAAGTAGAATTTCCATGTCGTTGGTGTGTCCATAGTGAAGATAGATTCATATAGAAAATTAGAGACCAATGGCTGATTAGCCGTAGTTGGTACATCTGCAAGTTGGCTAGTAATGAATTGTCCTTTTATGGCTTTTCTCTCGACATATTGAATATCATATTCACTAAGTATCATCACCCATTTAGCTAGTAATCCTATCAAAGTTGTCTTATTGAGAAGATATTTTAATGGGTCTATCTTTGCGACAAGCTTTGTCTGATGGTTAAACATGTAGTGCCTAAGTCATTGAGTAGTGAAAACTACTGAAAGAAAAGCATGTTCTATTGGAATGTAATTTAGTTCATAACTAACTAAGGTGTGATTGATGTAGTGTATTACTCGCTCACGACCTTCATCGTCATTCCATGCAAGTAATGCCCCCAGTGCCAATGTAGTTTTTGAAATATAGAGGACAAGAGGTATCCCATCGATAGGTAGCATTAAAATGGGTGGCGTCAGTAGATAATCCTTGATCTATTGAAAGGCTTCATGACACTTTTTTATCCATATAAACGATACACTTTTTCTGAGTAGATATTGAAAGGGATGTATCTTGTTAGCGAGTTGTTCTATGATTTTTCTGATGAATTAGAGTCATCCTTGCAGTGTTTGTAGTTGACTTATGTTGGTAGGTGGAGGCATGTCTATTATAGCTTTGAATTTTGTTGGGTCTACTTCAATGCCTCGTCTGGAAACTATATAACCTAGGAGCTTTCTTGATGTCACTCCAAACACACACTTTTTGGGATTTAATTTGACTTTATATTCTTCCATCCTTTTGAAAATATTGTCCAAAACTCGCAAGTGGTCACCTTGTGTCAATGATTTGGCTAATAGATCATCCACATAGTCTTCCATTAAAGTATGCATCAGATCATGAAAAATTGTCGTCATGGCACGCTGATATGTGGCTCCAACATTTTTGAGTCCAAAAGGCATGACATTCTAGCAATAAGTGCCCCATGGAAAAGTGAAAGTTGTCTTATGTTGAGCTTTCAGAGCTATTCTGATTTGGTTATACCCTGAGAAGCCATCCATGAGGGACAACATTTCATATCCAGCTATTAAGTCTACGATTATGTCAATATTTGGCAAGAGGAAACCATCCTTCAGACACGCCCTATTTAGGTCACAAATTTTGATACAAATACGGATCCCCCTATTGGTTTTGTTACTAGAAAAAGATTGGAAATCAATTCTGCATAGTCAATAGACCTGATAAAGCTAACATCTAGTAGTTTCTTCAGTTAAGCCTTGACTAATAAAGAAATCTACGGATGCATTTTCTTGAGCTTTTGCTTGACCAGTTTGGCATTTCGATGCAGTGGAAAATGGTGTAATACCAACTCAAGGTCTAACCTAGGCATGTTAGCATAGGACCAAGCAAATAATTTTTAGTTTGAAAAAGAAGACACGAAACTCAGGTTGCTTGGATTCTGTCAGTGACGCTCCAAAGTGGATAATTCTAGGATTTTCATTTGTGCCAATGTTGACTTCCATAGATTTTTCAATTAGAATTAACAAATTCTCTTGGGTAATGGGAAGAATTTATAATCCTCCATCCTTGGGTTCCTTAGAGAGGTTTTCTCCCTTGGATACATCCTTTCTTTTTACTTTTTCTTAGTCTAAAGGTCACTATTACAAAAACAACAATAAACTACTAAAAAGACTACTAAAAACTGCTTATAAATGACTACAATTGGTCACGTGACCACTAGTAGTTTATTGCCAGTCATATATAACGTGACCAGATTGATGACAACCATTTTTAGTCATTTATTGGTTGTTTTGATTAATCAATTTGGTAGTATTTTTAGTCGTTGATTTAGTCATTCATTGTTGTGATCTAGTCACTTATTTAGTCACTCTTTTTCCACTGATATATTTAGTCGTTGATTGTTGTAATTTGGTCACTTATTTAGTCATTTTTTATTCATTGATATGTTTAACTGGTCACTTATTTAGTTGTTGATTTAGTCATTGATTGCTGTAATTTGTTCACTTATTTAGTCATTTTTTTATTCATTGATATATTTAGTCATTAATTGTTGTTAATTGGTCACTTATTTAGTCATTTTTATTCACTGATTTTTGTGCATTGGTACTGTATTTAGTCATTAATTTTAATCATCATTTTGATCAATTTGGTAGTATATTTAGTTATTTTTATTCACTAATTTCATCGATCATATATCTAGTCATATTTATTCATTGTTCATTGATTTATGTCAATTAGTAGTATATTTAGTCAATTTAATTATTAATTAATGTCAATTAGTAGTATATTTAGTCATTTTAATTGATTGATATTTGAGGATTTAAGCATAAAACATAGAAATACACATCAATCATCAATTACACACAATAAGACAACCATTGAGAAGGAAAAATCAGTGAACTTTATTAATAAAAGAAAGGTTTTCTATTTACAACTTACAAATAGAGTATTACAATTGTTATTTTCAGTCACAAGATTAAAAATCTGAGTTACAATATTGGAGAGAAATGACTGCAAGAAAGAAAATTCTCCAAAAGACTTCTACAATGATGGAAACACATGCTTGAAGCCCTTCAATGCGAGCACATGCCCCTTTCATCTCTTAAAACTTCTACAACGTGGAAAATCTTCCTGGAGCAAGCTATAATGTGTAGAATCCAAGGAGAGTGTTGATTGTGTCCCATATATGAAGCTCTCTTGACCTTCAACACAATCAATAATAACTCAGCTAGAATATTTCATCCTTTATATGTAAGGTGCCATTTGATATGAGCAACAGGGTGCTGCGTTTTCTACCATGAATGAAGTTGTGCCTCAATACAACCAACAAAATTAATATTAGTCTCAATTTAGAAAGAATAAAAGTGCATTGTATATTGCAAGTTTACAAAAGAAAGTCCAAGCACAACAAAAAGATAAATCAATTAAAAAAAGGTAGCCTTGTCAACAAATGCCTTAAACAAAGTGTTCAACATAGGCTTGAAATATGCATATTGAACCCTTGATTTCAGAACCTTGTTCAAAAATTGAGAAAGGTGATATGCTCAGATTATAGAATGAAGTTGACATATTATAGAATGAAGGCTATCAACACTAACTATACTGGAACAACATTATTAACATATATTTCCTAGAAACCAAGCCCAAGAATGCCATCAGACTTGGACAACAAAAATTTCAACCCTGGTTCATGTGTTGTCTCAGTAAAGACCTACACCATTAAAGAATCCATTTATACATAAATTCCAAATTAAGCTGATGAGAAAAGATATTTTATATCCAATTGGGAAGCCTTAACATCCAAA